>JANZXP010000001.1:19811353-19830284 GCA_027576715.1 Erythroxylum flavicans
TATTATTATTATTATTATTATTATGTTTATGTTTATGTTTATGTTTATGTTTATGTTTATGTTTATGTTTATGTTTATGTTTATTATGTTTATGTTACAGTAGAGATAGAGAGAAGAAGAATATGGAGAAGAAGTTTGATTGATGATGATTAGGCAAAGAGAAATATAATTGGGAAGGGAATGTGAGAAAGTTACGGGGAGTGGTATGAGATACTGACATTGATACGACTTGTGTCCCAACTTCCTCTTTGCAGTTTTTCATTTTTCATGTAATGATTAAGGGCGTCTGAGTTTTATGTTAGACCTTTGTAATAATAATGGTGAGTGCATTACATGGTCAAATTTTCGTCCAAAATTGCTTAACGTTGAGCATAATTGTTAAAGTTTGGACCTTAAGTTAACAGGTTAAAATATTTGACTATAAATCGATCAAATGAAAAAATGTTTGGCCCAAAATTGGGCATTTAGCCCCTCATATATAGTCATAAAATTTCTCAAATTTTACAATCAAGTCTAATTTGATTAAAATAACTTTGCTCTCTATAACTCATTCTTTATGTAAGACACGTCAGGTTTTCTAATATATTGACAATGATTATAAAAACTAAAGATAAATTAAAAGGAGTTTTAATTTATCTAATTATGATTATGAATTATAATTATACAATTAAAATCATAGATCAAGATTGACGTCTATCAACACATCATAACCACCCAAACATTTAAGAATGTCAAAGTAGTTTTAACTAGCCTTTCCGTGCATGATTTTTTAGTATAATTCAATCATTTCATCATAAAATGTTCAGATTAGACAAGGCATGGAATTAATGTATACTCTTATTTAGTCTAATCATATTAGTTCTCTGTTATTAGCTATCAATTCAATTAATAACATTTGTAAACTATTTATAAAACGTCATTTCACCTTGGCCAAGGATTTCTCGAATCAATACTAATCAAGAACAATAGAATATTCTACCTAATTACTTTAGGGTGATGAATCCTATCTTGACCCCACAACTACCTTCATAGAGTTTATGCTACATCTAATGATTACCGATTAAACAACTTATGATTAAATAGGTCATAAGTATTATCAAAACATAACAATTTCTATAAAAGATAACTTTAGAGACCTCAAGTCAAAGGATCAATTATACAATTATCACAATGAGAATTCCATAGACATATAAGTATCATTTAAAATGAATTTCTCATATCAGGTCAGTTCAGTGAACTTGTTCTCTAATAAGCACTCATATGTTTGTTTAAATATCTCCATACTTTAGTCTATGAAATCGACTACTTCCTTCATAAGAAAAAACATAACGCATGCTAGCCATTTTACATTCTATAATGTTCAGTCTTAATAGAACAATGACTAGGAACAATTTAGGGATAATATATAGATGTAATATGAATTTCATAATTATAATCTCATTATAACATTATTTGCAATGTATAATTATCCCATGAACTTTATCATATACATCTAAATATATACAAGATAAATAATGCCTTTAAATTAATTTATCATTAAACTATAACCAATCGATTAGTTGTAAGGCATAAACTAATAATATCCCATTTGCACTAAGTCAATTATTTAAGTATTCCATACCATATCTCTATATGATGATTATGTTATTAATAAGACAATGGCCTAATGATAAAATTCTACAAGATTTTCTATAGTGAGCACTTGCTTAGATCTTACAACTTTCATCTTAATTATCATCATAATTAAGAAAAATTGCCTAAATTCATCCTTGGATATTTGATGAGACCTCAACTCCTTTTGCATGCTCGTTGACTATAATATTCTATATTACATAACTGTCTTGAACAATGTAAGGAATTACATCAAGTTCACTAAAGAATTTGTTGATCCAATTAATCATTTCAACTAAATGAAAAATGTCTTATGGCTTAATTAGCAACCATTGCTACATTGGAACATTTCTAATCTTGAAATGATAATGTTCTAGGTAGAATAAATCTTAATTAGGATTTACTTCTAAAGTAATATTCTTATCATCTTAAACTAAAATGTTAACTCATACATAGAATAATGGATAATACTTCAAAAGTATTTAATATCTCAAATACTATACATCTTTGGTACATTATATATGTAATTGGACTTAGAATAGGTGAAAAACTTCCAATCTATCTCTATAGATCTAATTCCCATAATTAAGTTGTTACCTTTTCATATACAACAAGAGTTGTTCTTGGACAATTATGTTTTTAACAATTGAAAATTAGAATTGTTGTTCTCTATGAGCAATATGTCTCCACATACCCTCATTGTAGAGGACAACTATAGTCCCATTGACCTTATTACAAACATGATAAATTCACAATCATTTAAGAAACAAACTTTTGAATTCATCAAGAAAGTGAATCTTTTAATGTCATGTAGCCTTTCAACTATACATCAATGTATAAATAAAGGCAATAGTTCTAATTTGATATTGTCATGAGATATGAACTTTTCAAATTTCATCATACTCCCACTACTTTTCTTTAGAACTATTTTCTTATAAGTATACATTGAAACAAACAATTTGTTCGACATGTCTATAAGATTATATTCAACCTTTTATTAAACAATTTAATTCTAAACTTGATGGATAATATGCTTCAACTAAGCATTACATCCTTAAATCATTAACTTTGGCTCTTTCAAAGACTTAACATTTCATATCTAATATGGAATCTTGTTAATTGATTCAGTTAGAACTATTGAAGACAAGTCATTGTACTAGGCATAACTATAAAAGAATAATATTGCATCATACAATATCTCATATTGTATTTTCCTCATAACATTAATCCATATTCTTATGAATTTAGTTGTGAAGGTATTTACTAGAGAATCTCATTCCCTATAAATAACTGAAAATTTAAAACTTACTACAATAATCTCATCAAAGTGCTTTAACATTCTTAATGCTTAATTTCTACTTAGATTTAAACAATTTGAACTTTTCAAAATTTTAAATCAACATTTCATTTAATACATATGAATATATCACATAAATTCATTAGTAATATAATGAAATGTAAGTATTATCCTTTTATGAATTGTTATTCCATCAAACACATCATATGTATAAGCTTTAACAATTCAATATCATCATCATCCTTTCACTAATGGTTGATTTGGTTATTCTTCAACTTGACAAGTTTCATATGATTCATAATCAAAAGGATAAACATATCGTTGTATTTAACTTTATGACTCTCGTTATGTTGATTTAACCAATATGGCATAAAAGGATAGCCTCAGTTATGTAACTTTTATTCCTTCCTTCGATGTTAAGTATAAGTCTCCTTTGATCCAACATATACAAATTATTTGTATAAAATTAGATCAACTACTTTTATTTAACAATATATTTCTTATCATGCTTTGAACAATATACTTATAATTCATGCGTATAAGTATTTATAGTGAATTTAGATTCAACATATGATAATGTTGATAATGTTGAATCTAAATTCAGTATAAATACTATAATCTTTATCATATCTCATATAGGTAAGAAAAGTCATGCATTCATTTTCCTTCTTATGGCAATTATTATCATACTATAGCAAACGCCTCTAATTGATGTCTATGTTTATATTTTTAGTAGGCTAAATAAGGTGGAACAATTATAACAAAGTACTATACCTTTCAATTCTACTCTATGTAACCTTTTGTATCTTGCTATCACGATGTTGACATACATCTTATATGTTGTTATTAAAGTTTACGAGACATTAATCAACTCAAATGACAATACACTTTTGTCATCTATATGATTTTGACATATTTCTAAAACTTTGTCATTAAATCCTCAACAAGAATTATAGCAAAATTATATAATGGGCATACAATTTTCTTTTTTAACTTAGAGAAATCTTCTAAAAAATAACCTATATCTAAGAAATCGGGTCACAAATTTAATATCAATTGTATTAAACAAGATAAATTCCACTCAGAACAAAATATAAATATATAAAATAGTAATTAATTATATGTCATGACTACCAAATGAGATTAGGACTTTAATCTTTTATTTCGTTACTCCCACTATTTTATTCGAAATAATAGCCCTTACTATTATTCAGAAAGATTAATCTAATCTTTCTAGTGGACTAGGATCTCATTCAAATATAGTTGAACTTGAGTTTACTCAATAAACGAACTAAACTTAAATTATGTTGACAACAACTTTATCAATTACATCTCATGTGACCCTTAGATCTGTTAGGTGATAACTTTTTGCCAAAACATATTGTATATGTTATTTCTAACCTTGCTTCTAAATTTATGTGATTATGAGTTTACTCACCTAAATTACACAAATTTAGTTAAGTAAAATCCACTGTCATAAGACTAAATATGTTTAGGTTAAAGTGACCTTGAGTTTGTTGAATAAACCAAACAATAAACAGAACTCTAGTTTATTCTTATACCAATGGAAGGGAACAATCATGTTCTCAACGTATACTTAATATTTTAACAAGGGATTTAATTTCATTTGTCTCATCAATATAAAATTGCATATAAAATATCACACATATTAAACATACAATTTTAACATGCATCTAATAAATATATCAATCTCAGACCCAACGTCTCAGCGAGATTCATTTTGGATGTTGTTGTTATATATATATATATATATATATCAAACATATAAATAAAGTATGCAGCTTATGCAATAATAATCAAACTATATGCATAAAACATCAAGCTTCGTTTGATTCTAATTATTAGTCTTCATAATCTAAAATAATATTTCCAACTTTTTAGAAAAATTAAATTAGATTAAACTCATTGATTCCTAAATATATTAAATTCCCATTCTAAATAGAAATTTAATTTGATTTGAAAACAATTTTCAAATTCAATTAGAAACTATTTCTAATTATCTTGACTCCTATAGCAGTATTGAATTGAAAACAATTTTCAATAAATTATTCTACTTGCTTATTATAATTTAGAAAAACTCTTTTCTCAAAATTATATAACTATCATATTCTAATCCAATTGGAAAACTATTTCTAATTCATTATAAACTACTTTTCCTTAATTAGAAAACTATTTTCTAATATTAAAAGGAAACTATTTTCAAATTAAATAAAAATTTTAAAATTAAAAAGAAAGTCTTTTATATCATTTATTTAGAGATTGATTTCTTAATTAATTAGCAAACCTTTCTTTAATAAATTAGAGAACTATTTTCAAAATATTAAAGAATTAATATTTTCTTAATTAATAAATGAAAATACATTTCAAAATTTAATCGAGAAAAATATCCTTTCTAACAAATCAAGAAACTTATTATTTATAAAAAAGAAACAATTTCTAAATAAAATAAATAATAATTCTTTAAACAAATAAAGCCATAAATTTAATTTATCTCAATCATATTGAATAAATAAATAAAATTAAGAAATACCTTTCTTAATTATTTAAGAAAACTACTTTTCTTAATTTTAAAGAATCTAATTAATTAATTTCAATCTAATTGAAACTAATTAATTTTAATTTTAGAAACTAACTTTTCTAAAATTAATTAGGAATAAATATAATTACTTATCTGAATCAAAATAAGAAAACAATTACTTTAATTTTAAAATTAAGATCTCATCTTAATTAATATAATCTCATTATATTGGTTATCTAAGATAATCTAATTATAAGAGACAGCTTTTTTAAATATTTGCTTGATTCTAATTATTAAATTGATAAATTAAATTCAAATATATTCCTAATAAAATCAACTCTTTGAAAACAATTACCAAATAATTAGAAAACACTTTTCTAAATTTATTTAGAATTTAAACTAATTTACTTTAAATTAAGGCTTGAAACATTTTTAAAAAAAATCAGAACATATAACATGGAAGGTGCCAGAAGACCTCCTATTTGCATGCGTCAAAGTCAACTCCTCCAGTTGCGATGAACGCGCCAGCTACTTCTTCGGTTCTTCCGCAGAACCTCTAAATCCTTACGGGGCCACGCGCCCCGCTGTTTCTAGATTAGGTTTAGTTTTTTTTGCTTGTCATCGCCTCTATTGTTTCCACTCCGCTGTCGCCTATCCACCATGCTTCCTTTACTGTTGTACCATTGCCATGTTTTTTCTTGATTTGCTTTTCCTCGTCCATTATTTTGGCAACGGTTAACTTAAACTTAATTCTTGTTAATAGACTTTATATTCTATTCATATTAAAAATTCTAATATGATATCATATCAGATTTAATCTAGATTATTAATTTTTCAGTTGTCTGTATAAATGTCCAATCCTAACGGCCCAGTTTAATTACCACTGCGTTTATTTCAACTGACAACTGAATGTCTAATCTTAGTTGCACTTGAGGAAAAACGTTAGAGTATTCCATATTGACTAAACATAAAAGTGTTAAAAAATTTATAAGTAATAAGGGTTAACTATCCAAATGACTAGTTCTATTCATTTTAACAATAATCGACCTATGTCTAATTCTTATTAATAGGCTCTATATTCTACCTATATTAAAAATTCTAATAGTTATTTTCATTCACCGACAAGTTAAAACATAATTACAAATTTAACGATATCTAAGAGCCCAAGTTTCATATAAAAACTTATTTAAAGATGTACCTTAAAATCTCCTAATCACACTCTCTTGACACTTTAAACCGTAAACCTCAATTAGACAAGGTAGATAAAAACTAACCAAAAGATGCCATCTAACAACATTCGTCGTGAGCATCCAATGACTAAAACTCATGTCAAGGCCTCTTATTCAAGTTTCCATTGAAATCTTCTGTCCTGATTGCAACAAATGATTCTAAAATCTTCACTCCTACCAAGATTCATGGCGTGAACAAGATAAAAAGCTGGCGGTCAACATTCGTTGCACAATCTCATCTGATTCCAGCTAAGCAATTACCGGACAAGGAGAATCTCAAAAAACTTGCTTTCATTTCATTTTCATTGGAACATTAAAGTTGTTAACAAATGAAAATCTTGTGTAATGCCAAGCAAACTGAAACAAAAGAAAAAAAATCTAGATTTTGATTAGCCAATATTTTACAATGACTTACAGACAGACCTATCTCTAGCTTAGTTGCACTTCTGTTCCAGCTACATAGCAACCCCTCTTTTAACATGCCCAAAACTTCTGGGGCCTATCATCTTTCACAACAATCACAAGTGGACCTATCTGAAGCTTCATGGCAATTCCTAGTGATTTTGCGTTCACACAGGCACTCTTCTGCCCCGGTAACGATCAAGAAACTGCACATCAAGGATAAATAGAAACTTGTTAAACTGAAAAGAAAAATGCAGCCATTAAACATTTGGAGCAGAGATACAAATTAACTAATATCTTATTTCTATAACAGCAAACGGAATCTAAAACTTATCAAGATCGCTCAAAATCAATTCTCCCTCTCTTAAAGATTCTCTATCAATATCCTCGTGTCCGTAAATCTAAACATTATTCAGAATTTTTGTGAGCAACTGCAGGTATGCGCACATATGAGCTGACCACATGTGAACCAGACAAAAATGGAAGACCAAAGGGAATTGAAGATAAGTGAAAGAGAAGCACTATATCCAATATCTTCCTAACCATAGTTAAAGACTAAAAAAACCACAGCTATCACCACACTTCTATTTGTTATTCGTATCTGGCATATACAAGCCCCATCATAACTTGTAGACCATACTTTTAGGCTTTTGATGCCATAGTTTTAGCGGATTCACTCTACCGATAAAACTGTCCCAAATTGCCCAAGTTTCCCAGTTCATAGGTTAGATAAGAACACAAAAAGGAATCACATGAAGAGTTTAAAAAGGAAGAATAGGGGAAAAAGAAAAAGGAAAAATATCTAGAAACCATAAACCAGTAATACAAAAAGAATAGTTTAAATAAAGCATCAGATTTTGATGGATATACCGATCGAACAAAAGGTTGTTGGAATATCCAACCCAGAATTGGAATTCTTTGCAGGAAGACAGCCAGTGTTGGCCAGAAACCACTGCATTAAATTTTCATCAGCATGCTAATCATGAGAAATAAAATTATTTCCAAGAAACAATTAGATAACATTTTCAAGGACCTGAAGAGCACAATGAAACCATATGCCTCCAATATCATGCCAATAATTGGCCATCCTATCACAACAAAGAAGAAACCAGCACCAAAGGAAATAGTTCCCTGCATGACACAACAGCAGAAGTGATGAATGCAGTTTATCAATTGAATAACTACAAGTGTTTATGCCGAGGTAAGTTAAAGAGATAATTTCCACCTTGAAATTTTGACGTTTCATGAAGAACTGCATGGTAGACTTCGGGCCAATTGTTAGGCTTACTCCAGAGATAAAGAGGATCTGGTAAAAGTATCATTTAGTGTTGCAAGAGTAGCACAGAACAAATCAACATCTAAGGACGATTGTGACAAGGCACTTACATTTCCCATTGCAAGCAGTCCTTTATCAAAGAAAAAGATAATACCCAGAAATGAGAAGAATATGCCAAATCCTGTCAATCCTAGCCCGATCTCTGTTTTATTTTTCAATCAAAAGTATTAAAAATGGATGAGCTCCAGTCAAAGTTAATTCTACTAGATCATTAAGCATAAATAAAGAATAAAGAAGAATCTTGGTGTTTGCTGTAAATCATAACTGCAACATAGGTTATAGGATCTTAAAAAATGCTGACCTGTAAAACATTATATTCTAGATACAACCAATCAACCAACTAATATTAATCAAAGTTTGCAAAACGAAATGTACAAGTAAGCATGGAAGACTTCAGAAGCGCTATGAAAAAATAGTTGCATCATGATTGACCCACAAAAAGGAACCAATTATACCGTAGCTATTGCACAATCAAATGTAAGCTACCAAAAGTTCCGTAGTGCATCAAACTACTGGAAAAACAAACGCATGGTTGTCTAGTTCTGTTTCTCAATACTGAACGAAACTAACATACTCTCACAGCTAGATGAAGCCGAATCATAAAAAACAAAAGAAAGTAAAGCTCAATTTAAAACAACCAAATCTCTAAACCCAGCAATCTTCCAAGAGATCCCAAGACTAACTCATGGTCATACCTTTACCATCAACCAAAAAGTAACGTAAAAAATGCAGAATTCAATGGGAAACCCTTAATATTACTACTGCCTATGCATAAGAACGAAGAAACTGATTCAACCTCCTGAGAATCTTTCAATTCATTGCCTAGCCTCCGTTTTCTCTTGTGTTAGTTTTTCTCTTTTCTTGTTTTTTTTCCCCTTCTTTTCATGGTCTCGCTTCCTAGGTGATTGATGCATATAAATCCATAAACCCAAGTTTCTCGAGTTCTACATCACAATATTCTAGCTTCCTAGTGCAACATATTTCTCCCTCAAGATCCCAAATGGAACACGATTCACTTAAAATGTAAGCCGAAAGCAAACAAACAAAAAAACCTAGATATATACAAAAAATTCGAGAAATGCAAAAGAATGTAGACAGGATGGGAAAATGAAAATAAACTGACTTTTCCGATCGTTCATCTCGAAGTTAATCATTTCCGATGCGATTAGGGTTAAGGTACTTGCTCTTGCTATATAACTGCATCACCGCACAAGCAATAAAAATCACGATTACAATAGATCCAAAGGAAATACAAAAACAAAGAAAAAAGAAGGATAAATCATAGGTTACCTAAACAAATCTTGAGAAAGGAGAAGCTAACTCGAACGATGGATCTAAAAGAGAATGATTTGGAATTGGTAGTATTGAGTACAAAGCTTGAAGTTTTCTTAGAGTTTAACCAGAGAGAGGGAGAGAAAAAGGCGTCAGTTAATCTAAAATTCAAATAGCTCTTTGCTAACAATAATAAAGAAAGAAGGTCGTGTTATATTATTACATGTGTATTATATAGAGAGAGAAGGTCCGAGCGATAGATTGTTGCGTAACGAACATTAGAGTAAATAAGCGCGTGATAAGTGATGACGCTGGCCGCCCAATTGGAACTCCTAACGTCTGCTGGAACCTATAGTTTATTTGGAGGAATTTTGGTTTTTTACTTTTGATATTGTCAAATACAAAATTGTGGGATTCATTTTAGGCTCATATGTTACATATGGCTGACGGTGTTATCAGCCTACAAAGTTAAAGGCCAGCTTTTGCTTTGGCGATCTATATAGATATTGATTCCGCAGCAACTGCAAGCATCTACTGTTAATCCCCTAAAGTAGATGCCTTAAATTTTCCAATCAGTTTTCGAGATACAATAACCCCATCTTCTTACAATATCAATATCCATGCATAAGAATGTAAAATATAGCATGGCCTGGGTCCATATACAATGAGAAAATATCTTGCATTAACTATGAGGCCTGAAACAAAGAAAGAAGCAACATTTGAACTTCGATTATGCTGTTAGAAAATGTTCTAAAAAGTTTCGCTCGGATACATTTAGACATGCTACTTTTGTTCTCTGAAGGGATGTTCTCGTTTATCGGACTGTGTTCTCATATCAACGTCTAGTCACAAAAACAGAGAACATTGTATATGAAAACGAAAACGAAAATCATGGGGGCCAAAATCATACAGCTGGACCAACCATACAAAGAATACATGTAACCCCCACAAATTGGCAAGCAGGTAATGCGCTAGATTCTGAAAATGTAGGAGAGTCCAGCATCTGTGCAATACATAACTACTGTGTGAACCAACGAAGCAGGATATGTATCTCAATTGTGTACCAAAATTCATTTTTTATTCTTGTGATTCTGGTAACTGACTTTTCACCTGCAAATGGTCTTCGTAAGCCCAGCCAAAGAATTCCTTCCAAGAAAATTCCTGAAATAAAGTCCAGTAGCCACACAGTTTCAAGCCCAAGCAGATGTCAGTAACAAGATTTTCATATTCGCAAACAAAATTTTGAAAAAAAAAAATGATTCTCTCATTCTTTCCAACCTTCATTGTGTATTATATTCTACAAAACTCTACTTGGGAAGTAAAGGCTCTCTATCATCATCATGCCCTACACGATGACTAGCCTGTAGTCATAGCAAAATGAAGTTAATACAAACAATACTGCCAAAACAAAGGAGAAAGCAAGACGACTAACAGTTCTTACCCCTTCATCAGCTCCAGCGGCCATGTTTATGAATGAATCTTTTGATCTGAACAAGAAATTACGTACACATTAATACCGGTATGGAAGAGATGATTTTGAAATGTATATATAGAAGAATAAAAGACCATTTGTAGAATAAGGCCTGGAAATTTCTATATGCACTAGTCTGAATTAATCAAACCTGTGGCCTTCCTGAACATCCCTTAGTTCTACCATACCATTCTGCTGCTCTTCTTTGACTTTGGAGAGTGGCGAGAAAAACTGAAAGGACAAATGAAGCAAAAGAACCATCATGTTTCACTTTTTTTTTCCCCCTTACTTCATCCACAAAAAGCTATTCAAACTAACTTCATAATCACCTGGTGCATTGAGATGAACACAATCGAAATTCCTAACATAAAGTTTATGGTCAAAGTATGACCAAACATCGCAGCAGACGCAATGCCTGTGAAAATTGTAGCTATTGTAGAAGAGTATTTCTTCAAAATTGTGTCTGCACATGGTAGATGAGGCCATCAATGAGCAAATGTTACTAAAAATTACCATTACACAGTTCATTATAGCAAAAATGTTTGTAAAAACAGTATCCACATGTTTATCCAGATAAGGTAATAAGATAATAAATGATTCCATGTCAACTGACGAGGAAATTACAGATTGAATTCATATCACTGAACCTGCATATTTAAAGAAAAATGAAGACAAGATTCCTTGAGCTGCATTGTTAAATATCAGAAGCATTGTAGCTTTTGAGTGTCCTCGCAAGATGTCAAAGCTATTGGGATCTGCAATATTAAATTTAAAATAGAAGATGATAACTGCAAGTTTGACATTAGTAGAAAAACAAAAGCAACACAAATCTTGCTATCTTAAATGTCTAATGGTTTAATTTTTCTAGAATGACAAATCAAAAGTTTTTCAGAAAGATAAAACCACTTCGTAGGTACATGATCATATTCGAGTTCATAAAAACTTCCAATTTCCTATAAGCATCTACCAAATTGAGAAGGTCAAATTGCAAAATGAATATAGTCTATAAACATTTATTTGACATCAATATATATAATATAAAACCTTCAATAGATTTGAAAGCACAAATTCTGTGAGATGATGAAAAACAATATGCATATCTTCATAGGCAATCAAAGCGAATACCTCCTAAACTCAGTCTAAACATTGATAACAAGCAAAAAATGTATGATATAGAATTGCATGATCATGTCTACATTATGCATTATGAATATACGCATTATGTTATAACTTGGTGAAAATCAAACTACATTAATGTAATAACAAGAATAAGAGAATAATATAGGCCTGTTATATGTGCACTCCCTTCTCATAAAGCAAGGGATTTGTGTAAACTTTAGATTAACCACATATCAAAAAAGAAAGCAAATTACACATCAACCCAACCACAAGGTTTTAATTATAAAACTCCCTGTAACTAAAAAATTTAAGTTTTTGTTCTCAATACTATCATAGCATTCCTATAAAAATCAATATACATACCTTTGAAAATGCCAGTTCCAAGGATTGCTAGAAAATTGAAAATAGCTCCATAGCCATATAAAAACAAATTCTGGAAAACAGAGAACATCAGAGTAGGTCATATAGCCCCAAACGTTCTCTTAAATGAATCATCTATCAAAATCACATAGCAGCCTTCTTTCGTTGTCATAAGCAGGATCCATCCAAGGCAGACTAAGCTCAAACTGAAAACAGCACAGCACCATCCACTAAGGATGTGTTTTCTTGACACATAACAAAACTACAAAGGGCTCTAAATCCCTTAGGCAGACCAAAAAACTAATTCTGTCAGATTTTGGTGATCAATTCTTTGGTTCAAAAGGAAATCGAAGTGCTTAACCTTAACATATTACCTGCAGATATATGCTCGTCTCATATTGACTCTTCAGAGCATACTCGTTATAGACAGAGGCCAGAGAAGGCACAGTTACCTGAAATTTTCCTAAAGTGAGTGTCCAGTGTTTATGTCCAAACTGCTTTGGTAGCATCCTCTTAAGGTGCTAAACAAGTATACATTCACAATTTCCCTGTAGTTTTTCAGATCACTTACAAAGATCAAAGTGTAGATATATGCACCCGTTGCTACTGGAAGTCCCATAGCGGTAGTACCTTCAGGTAGAGAACGCAGTTGATTTACACTAATGCCAATAAGCAATAATGCAAGAGCTTCCCACTGTTCACAAAATCACAACAATTTGATGTTATCCGATGGCACTAAAGATGCATACTCAAGTTGATAAAGCTTGGAAATTAAGCTCTTCATCAACTAACTGTAAGAGTATCAATAAGAAGACGGAACTCACCTGAATAACAGAAAATCGCCGCCTCATTATTATCTTTAGTAAAATAGCAATTACCAAAACCTGCATTTTAATTTCATATGCAAACTTCAGAAAAATTCAAAAAAAAAAAGAAAAGAAAAGAAAAGGATATGCATGTCTATGAAACTCCAGAGTGAGTATCAGAGAATGGGATATTTTATTATATAACAGAGTGAGATGGTAGCTTTTGGCTGGATTTTATGGTGACCTACTAACTCCAAGTCTATCACATCAGACACAATTGAACTCCTTTCCTCAAGATCAGAACAAGAAAGTACCTTCAGATTGCTCAGCATCTTTACAGTTGCAGGGTTGAAGTACAACTGCCAAATAAACAATTACATATAAGTAAATCCAACAAAAAATCAAATTCTCATTTGCTGCAGCTAACCACAAATGAAGAGAGCATGGAATGTTATGGAAAGTTAACTTTGGGCAAACAACAGGCACAGGATCAAAAATGAGGAATGCACCAGGAATATTTAGGAACCCAAGAATTGATTCAGTCCCGATTCTGAATAAATCTTGAGATAGAAATTGCATATCCACATGAATTAAACACACAAGTGTTGAATGAGGAGAGAAAGACAACCATTTAGTTAACGTGTTGTGATGTTAAAAACCTCCAGGTCCATGATCTTACCAAGAGACCAGATTCCAAATGACCATTAGTTGCTCAATGTGCTATAATGTTGGTGCAGGCTAATTTAAAAATAATTTTACTTCTTAAAAAGGAAATGGAAGAAGCTCCAGAATAATGTCTAAGTATGTGATCCAACTGTTCTATTATGTTACCAGCATTTTCATAGTCACACAAGAGATTTGAACTTTTCCTGACTTAATCACGAAATTGGTCATCTTCAGTATCATTTCCTTCACAAGTGTAATAAATATGTAGATACACCACTCCTCTTTTCAGTTTATCCATAGAATACATCAACTTTTTCATTTCTCTCAGTATGTTATAGTGCTAATGAGCTCATCAATTAGGATATGTGTTATCGGATAAGTAAATTGGATGTCTTGCTTAGAAGCATGATATTAACTAACTTTGGACTTGAGTAATATAAGATGCATTCAATAAATATCGTGAAGGAAACGAGTACCCCACCATGCTTTGTGTTTTGATTACTGCAATTGAAATTCACTTTACAGTCAATTTCATCAACGAATCTATATCAAATCCTACAAGCTCAAAACATATTTCCCTATATTTATGCAACTTAGATTCCTAACTCTTTCACAAAACCACTTGGCATCTGAAATGCAAATCTGCCTCTTACAGTGGAGTTTGGCAATTAGGACAATTATACGAGTAAATTGAGATATAGGAGGCTAACAGAATTGAAAGACCCTGCAAAAGCTACCTGCATGATGAACTTCAAGTAGTTATTGATAGCATATAAAAAAGCTGGAACAGCCAGAAGAACATTGTTACGAGCTGCCTGCAAAGAAATAGTAGGTTAGTGGAATTAATATCATAGCATGTCAGCTATCCACACTTTACAGTTGCTAGCTCAGAAATCTTTTTTTTTTTTTCACACACAATGGACAGCTATGATACAGGTAACTGAGAAAATATATCAAACTTCATAACAACTTCTGCAAAGTAGAAAATGTAGATATCAAAATCACAAGTTTGAGCAAAAAAATTCAATTGTACGTAACAATTACAAATTGAAATTGTCTACTGGATTTAATTCTGATTCTTACAATAGGAATGCCTTAATCATATAAACCTACTAATATTAAGTCAACATAAGATAAGATACTATATACTTCCTTTATAAATCAGGATGTAGCCCAGTTAAGAACAAAGCTTCAGTTCAAACTCTGGTTTCTAAATTTGGCACATGATAACTTTGAAATTAAAATTCAGAGAGATATCAGGGAAATTTCAATCATAAATTGTTAAGGAGGATTATTTCATCAAACCAACAACAATCTAACTACTAAAGTGCATGCCAAAATAACTCAGCTCGACTTATGAATATATAAACAGTCAAATATACCTGTACAAATGTGGAAACCGATAGGAGGGGCTTTTCGCCAACCTTTTGATGCCTTGCCTGTTAAATAACAAAGTCAAACAATAGCATCAACTCCCTGTTCAAGATTGAACTTTCTAGAGGATTCTCCATCCTCTTTCCAAGATAAATCCTTTATTACTCTCTATCAATCAACCCCCAGATAACATCTCTCTCACTCTTGCAAATACGCATGCAAGCACTAAACAAGTACATAATAACTGAAACAAAAAATTAAAAGACTACTTTTCCGCTGTGAGGCAAAATTATAACATGTGCCGCTATTCAAGAACCAAATGACTTCTTTCCAAAAGGAAGAAAGATAAAACCAGATGCATACTTTCAATTTTGCAATAGAAGGCAACTCAAAAGGCATTAATTAATTATGATTCATGGAAGGAGAAATATCAAAGAGAGAATTGGAGAGGATCCTGCTGTTCAGCACTAAATGTCTGATCTCAATGCTTAAGCTTCAACCCATTCAGTTGCAAGCTGAAAGCAATTTCTAAGGGGCCAATGCATTCAATTATAAAAATATGTGGCCGTATTTAAATTTAATGCGCAATATTTTATAAATCATTGAACATTCAAGGACATGGAAGAACTACCATCAACAGTACCTGGAACAACAACATAACAATAGCAAAAAGCACTTTTGCCACCTCTGTCAAGAAATTAACGCTGATTGGACTGAACTTGAATTTCCCATCCACTTTGGACATATAAACCAAAACAGGCTGCCAAAAAAATCAAATTGGACAGATCAGAGAGTCTAAACATGCATAAAATTGTCAAGAACTAATTTCCATGGGTATTTTGCATCAACGCTCAGAATAAGACTAAAAGAAATGAGAAGAGCTGGAATATCAAAACAATAAGCGATATCGCGCAGGTCACTGAAGGCAGCCTAGTATATTATCAAAGGGTGTAATTCAAATGTTAAATGAGAAGACTCTCAAGCGTAACTTTAAGAACCCAATGTTTACCTGATCTGTGTGGCAAATGATTGAATGCATCAATGGATGGCAAATACTTATAGAAGTCATTAGTAAAGCACCATTAAAAGAGAGAGTTCGTAGCTAAATGGGAAAATACCTGCCCTTCATCCACTAAAATAAATGTAACATAATGTATTGACAATGTATCAAATGATCAGAGAGTATCGTCTACGAACATGAGTCAAACTGCATAAAAATAGAATGATAGACATCCACCATTGAACAAGATGCAATCTACACAAGAACATAACTTGGATGAATAATTACCTGTAAACCAACTAGCATACAATCACCAACAACCAAGAAGGTATTGAGGGCACGTTGCTTTGATGATATCCTGCTCTTATGTTGATCATATGCCCTTGAAATAGTTCTGGAAGATGGAGAAACTAATTTTGAGTGGCAGACACTGCACTCAATCATGCCCTTTTTCATTGGTTTAACCTCGAAACTACTCAACCTTCCCAAAACTGAACCTCAAAGTAAAAACAAAAAATAGAAAGGGAAAAGAAGTACTTCAGTGCCTTGCCTTGCCATCATATAAAAAATAAATCTTCCAAATATAATTGGAACAAAAAAAAAATCCAAAGCTAAACATCCAATCAAAGCACAACAAATTAACTGCGCATGAGCAATTATTTTTTCCAACTTCCATCGAAGTTCAACATCCAATTACCTATATTTCCATTTCCAAGACACGGAGTAATTAAACAAATTCAAATCAGATCTCCAACCATCGAAAAAAAGAAAACTAAATCGACAAACAAGGATATGAAAACCGTAACAACATAATAGCAAGATCAGATCTTGCACTTCTAAGTCCGGACCACTCTCTTTACCAACACAAAACAAAAGTTCAAACCAACAAAAAACATCACCAGGAAAATAACCAAATCAAAGCGGATCAAATTCACGACATTATTAAACTCACCCAACCACAATATAACAGCACGAGAACTCTCACAAACGCATTTCTGAATGAGACAACCTTCGCCGCACTTGCAACTCACTGATCAGATCCCCAGCTCGGGCCAGCGAAATCCACCAATCACCGCTCCTCTCTTGCCTTCTTCGAAATTCGGAAATCAGAAATCGAATTCCCCCCCTCTCCCTGTCCCTCTGCCTCTCCCTCTCTCTCTCTCTCTCTCTGTTTGACGTGAAACTAAAAAGAGCTGTCCTTAAACGCGAACTTCACTTGCTTTGTATTAACAACATTTCGGGTTTTATATGTTATTATTACCATTTTAAGAAAAAAATAAAATTCAAAATATTTTGATCAGTATTAAGGTAACAGAAGTGCTCTCATGTGAAGGTGACGCGTCAATCAGGTGCCAGAGAGGAGTGGGATCAAAGTGCCAGGAAGTCTCCTGTAGCCAATCACATTACAAAGAGGGAGCGGTGATGGAAGTGGGAGCGGGTGACAGCCACACTATCTAAGGTGGGGTTCTATTTATGTGTTTGTTTTTCCATTATTAATCGCAGGTCGGCTGTTCCTCTCGAATGAGAGATTAGTTGGGGGACTAATCTATCCTAAGAGTTTTCAATATCAAGGGTGGGGGTTTCTATGCGATTTAGTCATGAAAATAATGCCTCCTTTTGATTTTGTGTTCCTTACTCAAGTACAAGTACAGCCTTTGTTTGCATTTTTAAAATTTATGTATTAAAAAAGACAAGTTATATAGGTTGAGATTATGTTTAAATTTGTAAGGACTGCAAGTTTATAATAGCATTATGTTGTTCTATGATAAATGCTTGGTATTTTTTCTGTTTTTTATGGTCAAAATTGATCATGAAAATTTAATAAATTTTAATTAATATATAAAAGAGAGTTATTTAAAATTTTTACATTATAAGTAAACTATTATACATCTTAATATTTATTTTGTAACACTATTTCTAATACCTATAAAATGTTTACATATATATCATACTATCAATTAATATTATTAGTTATAAAAATATAATTAAAAATAGAAAATAATTAACAATATTTTCATTTTAGGTTAACTCTGAGTTAGTAAATACTTAAAACTTTATTAATGACTTTTTTCCTTCATTGGAACTTCAGAATCTTGTTTTCTAATATTATTGAATCTTTTTCTTTTTTAGGGTGAGTCTTAGAGCAATTGTAAGATAGTTACCAAATGGTCACAAGTTCTTATCAAAGAAACAACCTCTTTAAAAAATACAAAGGAAAGGCTACATATAATTAATGTCTCTTTCCTAACACTCGCAAAGCGAGGAGCTTTGTGCACTGAAGTTGTTGAAGTTGTTGTTGATTGAATTCTTTTTTATGTTTTAAAAATAAATCAAAAATTAAACTGATAAGATAAGAGATTTAAAATTTAAATTGTTCAACAAATATTAGACTAGTATAAAACTGGTATACGATAAAAATTAAACAAAATTGAAAAACTTAAAATATGAT
>JANZXP010000001.1:19830384-19846027 GCA_027576715.1 Erythroxylum flavicans
TGTTCAACAAATATTAGACTAGTATAAAACTGGTATACGATAAAAATTAAACAAAATTGAAAAACTTAAAATATGATTAAATAAGGAGATTATCTTTACTTATTGAAGATTTGAAGTTTAATCGAAGAAAGAGATTGTAATTGTTTTATTTTAATTTATAAAAATTGGTTAATTTATGAAAATTGATCAATTAATTAATAAATCAATCGATATTTAATAACAAAAATTATTAAGATAAATCAAATCAAAAAATTGAACGGTTCAAAATTTTACAACTAAATAGGCAAACCGATTCAATGTTTTAATCATTACTTTTTTTAAAAGAAAGGTACCTACTTCAATTTATGTCCTTTATGGTTGTTGTGACTATTATAAATTAAAACACCTCTGCATGACATAGAGGTCACCTGTTTATTTGCAAATGTAATTTAGTTTATATTAATTACGATGACCATATATTTTATTTTATTTCTAAAACCTAATAATTGACTTTAAGTATTTATTTTAATTTAAAAACTTAGAGACTTAATTATAGACATTCCATCTTATTTTTCAAACTCTTGAATTTATTATAGGCATATTAGATTCACTTAAAACTCAAATACAATACTAGAATTTTCTTTGTTTTAAATCTTTATCATTATAAACATTTTATTTCACTTTACTTTATTTCTATGCTTTAGGCATTTTCTCCATTTTAAAACCATAAAATCCATTTTACCCATTCCATTCTATTTTTTTATAGGTTCTAAGAATTAGCTCTAGGTATTGCATTTTAGTTTTAAGACTTGTGTTCCCCTAATAACATATGATAGGGAGGTGAATTGTTTATTTTATTTTATGACTTATTTGTAAACTAACTAGCGAATTGCATATTATGGATGATTATGGAAAATTTATATATGATAATTACATAAAGTAATCATAGTAATGATTAAAGGGAGTAGGAAAATAGAGAAAAAACTAATTTGTAATGGTATGACTGAATAACTCTTGGTCTACATCAACTTCCCAAGCTCCACATGGAAATTTACTATATTGTTTCTTCAATGGATGATGAGCAACCATCTATACAATATCTTTTTCGACATAGATGAAGAAGAAGCTTTACAATCCTTTTGTTTCAATATAGGTGAAGAGTAACCCTTTATACATCATGTTTAAGATCAAAAGGAACACTCATAAAGTGTATCCTAAGCAATTTCCCAAATTATAGCAACTATATAACTTAAAAACTCCTTCTCTTGCTCACGCTAATGACTGAAGTTTCAATATATGTGATGTAATGCATATATGAACTCTCTAGCTTCTCAATATTCTTAGCAACTGTCTAGTATTTCCAAAACTATTCACACAACTTGTATGAAGCCTACGTATACTCAAAATAGTCTAATATACTTAATAAAAATAGAGTATAGTCATTATAATATAAAAAACATTAAAATTTATATAAGACATGTTGTATAAGTGCTAAATATCGAGTAAATTAACCCCAAATAATACATTAAATATAGACCTATTAGTCATTTGGGAGAAAGGAGGATTATGGTTTTCTTCTTCCTCTTTATTTATTCCACAAGCTAAAACCTTAAAAATATGATTGGTGGATTCCAAAGAAAAGGGACTACACCATTTTACTCTCTATCCAACTATATATCTTCTTCTCCCTGTAGTCATCTCCACTTATAGTCACCTTTTTGCTCTTTCCTCTCTTTGAGACTTTCCTAGCCACCACCACTACTATTCATGTATGTGAAAGGGTTGTTTCCCTTTTATGCTTGTGGATTATGTTTCTACTAGCTTTAGTTGAATGTTCTTTTGGTTTCAACAACTAATATTAGTTATTGAAATGCATATGTATATTCAACCTTGCAATATTTGATGAATGCATTTGTTCACTTTCATTTTTAGGACTATAGGGGAAGAAGGATTTAATTGGATAATTGGTTCATGTTTTTGTGTTTTAATGATTCAAGAACTTCAGGGTGTAAGATAAACTACTTTCTATTAGATTGATCTCTCCTAGAAATTTACTTGTTTGATAAATTTGTTAAAGATTTGTTAAGTTTCCAACATTTTTTTATTAAAACTTTATAGGATTTAAAAAGTGTAAAGCTTAAGTCTACTTTTATTCAATTTAGACAAGCAATCAATCTTTAAAAGGATCTCAAAGTCATTAGCTCAAGTTATTTAGTAACGTTCCCTTATCCCTTTACATGATCAATTTCTTGAAAAGATTCAATAGCATGATCAACTCACATTAAGTAAATTTACTTTCGTTTGAAGAAAATTTATTTTGATATGAAGTTATTTTTTATTTTTTCATATATATGCATTTTTTTCCAGATAAATAGAGGGAAATTCAAGTACTTACAATTTAAACTTTTTAGGAAGATTCGACAACTGAGCTTAGGCTTATGCAAGATTAGTTATGGAAAACCATAATACATGTTTGAATTTTGATAAATATTTGAAAGGTGGCAAAGCTTTTATATACTATTTTACATTATGGCTAACATTCTTACAAGGTTTCCCATCACTAGAAACATTTAGTTAGGACAAAAGGTGATAAAGAACCTTGTAAGAAAGCTAGTCATAATGTAAGATGATTAAAAAAACTTTACATGAAGAATATAAGAATAAGAAAGAAAGAAGGCAAAAACTTAACTATGAAATTGGAAGTGGAAGTTCATTTTGCAATGATAAGGATAATATTGACAATACAGGAGCTACTATTCCTACTTAAGAACAAAGGATTGGTGCAATTGATATATGAAAAAGAAGTCCACAACCTAACTTTTTTTTTATGAACAAATCTTGGAGGTTAATCTTTTATTCAAATGGCATTACAATCAAATAAGTAGCTTATAATGTGAAAATGGAATTGATTAGATGGTACCATATTGCAAATATGTCATCTAATGCTAACCAATCTTAATATTAACAACCTAGGGTGGAGGTTGTTGCCTCTTATCGTCTAAGATTTAAAGGTCCTTCGATTGATGACTATAGAGATAATCTTTTAAACAACTCTTTTAGTGAAATAAAAAGTTATTTGAGTATAAAAAGAAGGATGAGCAACTTATAAGTATTCAATCATATGTCATAGCTCAACAAATAGGAGATATAAGCTCATTCTACTATGGAGAAAATGTTCTAAAGTTAATTTGGTACATCGGACCTTGCAAACCATATAGAAAGTGAAAAAAAGACACTAAGTTTATTTATAATCACACATGGTATTGAATTTGATGAAAAAAGATTTTACAAATAGTAAGAATTTGTGTTGTCATTTTATTATAAGATTTGCAACTAATTTCTTATCACTTTAATGATTATTCAAACGAAAAAGTTTAGATAAACGTTTACAAGTGATAAGTGAGTTGCATCTTAATATACCATATTTAAAGTTAGAATATACGTCTCTAGGATTATACTTGAATATTGAGCATTTGAGTCCCAGTGTTAGTTTGTCATCCAAGTTTGTGAGTTTTTAGCGAGAGTATTTCATCTAGCTGATACTGATGAGAAGTCAATAATGGGCCATTTTATGATATTTAGGAAAGGGCGAAGGAAACAAGTAAGGCTAATATAAAAAATAGGTCCTCTTTGTACATATATTATCTTGCAGTCATTAATGAGAGGCGAGAAAAATAACTTTAATCTTTTTTTGTTTGCTATTGGTGTATTTCTTAATTTGAGTGTCTATTTTAGACTAAGTTTCATAAAGAAAGTTAAAGTTAACAATTATTTAAAGGACATTATGCAAGACCTCTTTAAATCATAAATGGAGGCACACAAAGATGCATATGGTAGTTTCGAGATGTCTATTGCAATGCGCAAAAAGATAAATTTAATCTAGGTACTTATTTAAAATTAATTATCACTTTATTTTATTTATGAGATTACTTTTGTTGTCATACAGTTGTTTGGTATGACCAATTTGAAAGTGGTGTTCTAGAACTACAAAATTTACAATTCAAATTTTTAGATAATTTATTAGTGCAACATGTTTGAAAGGAATTGGACCATATTTAACTTCATCCATTAGAAAAACGAAATAAATTAGAACACAAAAGGTTGAATGATGTGGTATTTGACTGATACAGCTGGAAGCTTCAATAAAGGTATTTTACTATCATTATAAATTTTAAAGAAATTTTTTATACTTGTATAATAATTTAATAATACAATTTTATTTGTTTACTAGGACTATTAATAGAATATATAGTTTTATTGATTTAATTTGCCTATATCATATTAATCTTAGCAAATTATGTTTCAAAAGAATCAAAAGATGATCTAGGATAAGAAAATATTAACATGTCATTTGGTGTGTTAGCTTAAAGACGTGAATGATGAGAATCTCCTTAATAATAAGGACTTTGTACGAAATAAAAGTTGGATCAATATAATTTAAGTGGACATGTTGTCGAACGTAATTTCAAATTTTTTAATGTTTTTTCTTAACTTTTAGTTTCATTTGTATTTTATGAATATGATAAATTCTAAATGTGTAATATAAATATGAAAAGTATAACTCAAAGTATTTTTGTTTCAAGTTTGACTTCTATTTTGTTGTGTTTATGGTCATAAACTCTTATTGTTATAGATCTATAATGCGCTTATTATGTGATATTTTGTTGTAATTAATTGCAACATTTTAAGCGCTTTGTATTATTATTACTTTGAAATTATATAAGAATTAAGAGATCTTTTTGTTTTATTAATTGTAGTTATAGTGAGATACCAAATGTGAAAGATATTTATTTATATGAGTAATAATGATTTTTTTATTAGTGTTACTTTGATTAATAGGAACAAAAAGATAACTATTATACTAAATTTATATTATTATAAATTTTTAGACAAAATTGAAGTAAAGTAAAAAAAATATTTATGACACAATATATTGAGGGACTATTTTGTAATTTTATAAATTAAATTATTATTTTATAATTTTAAAAATTATTCAAAATAATATCTGATATTAATTGATACTGATGATGTATCGTACCAAAATTAAAACTAATATCAACTTTAATATGATATTCGCAACATTAATGTCTTAAATTTAGCTTCACTTTTTATTTGTTTTTATGTCAGTCTTTTTGCTATTTGTCTCTCTTTTTAATTAAATTGTACTATTTCATTTAAGCAATCATCTTATCTAAAAAGAAACATTTAACTTATTTTTTTATGTCAGTTACTTCACTTTTACATATTTAAAAATGCATTTTGTATTTTAATAAATTATTTAATTTTATTACACAATTATTTCACGCAATTAAACGAGTTATTTTGAAATATTTTTTTACAAATATATTCTGGAAGAAACTTTGTTAATGTACATCCCCTTTCAATAGCAAAACCTTAATTCGAATTTGAATTTATCAAAGCTCTTTTAATAATTTCAAATCTGTTCTAGGCCAAAAGAGCATTTCAACTCCAACATTTATACTGAAGTTTGAGTTGGCTCTTAACATTTCAATGTGTTCAAAATGAACCCTAACATTCACAAAACTTTCAAAGTGAACTGTATTTGGGAAACGTTCAAAACAACCCCTGATTGGATAGAATCAGTAACGGAGTTAGGCTTCCGTCAGTTAAATGCTGATATGGCTTATTTTTTAACATGGTTTTTTTTATTTTGTTATAGTGGAACCCATATATAGATATGTGGAATTTTTAAAAATAGAAGTATTTGGGTTTTTAAAAATAGAAGTGGGTCCTACTCGATATTAAATTGGTGTATTTAGGAGGGAGGTTGAGTTTAAATGGAAGTGGGACTTACTTTTATTTAAATAATGCTACTTGGTGTCTGAGTTTATAAATGGAAGTGAGACCCACTTTCATTTAAACGGTGCGGCTTAGAAGCAACAGATGCAACGAACATAGCAAATAGACTCACCGTTTTGAAATAGGAGACACAACTTTTGAAGAAGCAGTGAACACAACATTCTTGCGTTCTTCCTTCCTTAATCCCTAATTTTGTTTTTGTTCTACCTCAGACGATTTTAGTCCCACCGTAATTATTTCTTATTCTCGCACACATCGTTTCTAATGTTAGAATCAACTCACATGTTCTTTGGGTTTCTGAACAAGAATTTGACAATTCATTGTGGTAAGTCCATTGTTGTCTAGTTTTTATGTTTTTATATGTGTGGTTCCCTAAATTTGCTTGTTTGTGCTTGTTTGTTTATGATTGTATATTGTGGTCCCCTATACTTGTTGAGATGTTGGATGCAAGCTGTGGTCCTTTGTGAATACGAAGACTGGATGTTGGTGGTGAGCGTGTTAGTTTTCTCCATATTTAAAAAGATGATACATTTTGTCTCTCATAAACATTTCGGTCAACGAAAACTTTCTCCCAACTAGCTTGGAATAATAAATGTGGAATATACAATTTAGTGATTCTTATATATATATAGTTGGTGACTGCTCTACCCTATATGTATCTTATTCATGCATTAGGCAAGAAATTCATGCAAAAGAGATTAATAATACCCTAAATGAGTTCTGTACTATACCAAGAGTCAACCTTTTAGTAGTTGTATTTTCCCATAGATTTTCATTAAATTTTGGTGTAAAAGCCATATTAGAAGCATAAAACATAGCTAAGGAGAAAAAGTAAGAAGGAGAGAAGGTTTTCAAACTATACTATCTCTAATTCAACAAAGTGAAAAAAAGTTTTAAGTTTGCAAGTATACCTGTGCAACAATGAATGAGTATACTATATGATTAAGTTTCCAATGCCCCCTGGCAGTGACTGCTACAATTTCCTTATCACTTTTGCACAGCAAGATATGACACAATATATTCAACAAAAAAAGATATGATACATCACTTAGGGTTGTTTATTGTTGTTGTGTCATTTGCATAAATGATTAGGTTCTTATATCATTCCTTTGGTATATTGGTAATTGAAACATTACAAGTTTTGAAGTGTATGAACACTCAAAATTTTACCTAATTCTAAATTTTGAACTTGAGAGGTGTGACATATTGTATGGACTAGATCTAATGTTTTATAAATAAGTAGAGAATACAAGTCTAGTTTGTGAGGATTTCAGATACATAAGCTAATGTTGCTATAAAAATGATGGATTAGAAATGAAAAAAAGTTGTTGATTCAATAAGTTAAAATAAATCCTTTAACCAAAATAGTTGAGTTACATGATAATTTATTAGTATCATGTTATGATGCATGATTATTATTTTAAGTTTATTTATGATGCATGATTATTAGTTTAAGTTTTTGGAGATTACTTTATCAAATTTGAAATCTTTAAATGCTTATGTTATCCTCTAATTGTAAGTTAGCACTCCAAGCTTTCATAATTGTGCATGTAGTATCCATTATAGTCTTGATAATATCATTTAAATCTATGCTTTTATACATTTGTTTGAAATCTCTAATGCATGAAATATTATGATTTTCATTTGTAATCTAATTTATGTTATGGTCATTGTGAACACTTTTAGGAAGCAATCGAAGTGATACTAAATGCATAATCTGTTGACAAATTTTATTTCCCCTTTATTTTGAACAGGTGTATAATGGCCTAATTTGGAAGTATAATGTTGTTTTACAGTGGAAAGTTCATTGTAGAGCCGGAATTGAAATATGTTGATAGGAAATCAAGTATATTTTTAATAAAATAGACCTTGATTTTATTAGCTATAGGTAAATATGTGAGATGGGAAAGAAGTTAGGATAACTTCAAGTCCATAAGGCCTATTACATTGTACCCAATTTTGAATTTAGTGAGTCTTTGAGATTGATTGAATCAAATGAAAGTTGTCTAAGGCTTATTAATTTGATAAAAATCCACCGAATGATTGATGTTTATATGACTCATATATTAGACACCCCATCATTTACACATGATACTGCCTATATTTAGAGGAATAGGGAAGGTGAGGAGGGAAGTTGTGGGGCTAGTGAAGGAGTTGCTTTAGGAGTTGACGAAGGAGTTAGTGAAGGAGTTGATGAAGAGATGGATGATCATGACCATGACGACAGTTTTATACAAGTTAAGATTCCTTATGACCCCTAACTAGCTGACATTGAGTTGACTAATTTTATTAGTTTTGTTGATAGTGATGAATATCTAAGCGGAGGAGAGCCTAACGAAACATTGTGAAGACCTACTAGTAGTATTAGGCATAATCTATTCGATGTGGGAGCATATTGGAGATTGGGGATGGAGTTTGGCTCTGTAAAAGAACTTATAGATTATGTTATGGATTAGTCAATGCAAACATGATACAATATGAAGTTTAAAAAAGTGAAATTCATAGGATCAGAGTGAGATGTATTAAAAGATGCCCATGGAAGTTGTATGTCGTTTGTGACAAGAATGAACGGTGCTTCAAAATGGTGATATACAATCCTGAGCATGGGTACTTTACAACCAACAAACCTAAATTGGTTTCAGCTATGTTCCTAATGAGACATTTTAGGAAAAGAATACTTGAGAAGCCTAGTATCTCGACGGGGAAGATGGTTGACGAATGCAGAGAAAAGCTCAATATATTTGTCAACTCAAATATGTGTAGAGCTACAAAGAGGAAATTGAGAAAAGAAAGGGTGAGTGATTATGTGAATGGATATGCCAAGCTACAGGGATACGTTCATGAGTTGAGGATGAGTAATCTTAGATCAACAATTGAGTTAAAGTTCGCTAGGAATAAAGAAACTTGTTTGTTACATGTATGCAAAATTAAGTTTTTACATATTATCGACAAACAATATTTATGACATTTATTCATTTATTCATACATCTTTATCTTTTTTGTATAGTTCAAAAAATTTTATAGTTGTTTTGATGCCATGAAAAGATGATGGAGGCATTTGAGGTCAATTTTCTGTATTAATGGTTAATTTTTGAAGAATAAATTCTAAGGTTAACTACTGAGTGTAGTTGGGAGGGATGGTGATAGAGGGATATATCCATTGACTTGGGCTGTGTTGGAGGTAGAGAACACTAACTGTTGGACATTGTTTATGAGTTTGCTGGCTTCGGACTTGAAATTAGATAATGGTGAAGGACTAACAATAAAATCAAATATGCTAAAGGTATTTTATTCTTTAATGATTAATAGTTTATTGTTGTATAAATTATATATTAACTTAATCTTTTCTATTATTATAAGGATTGATTAGGGCTATTATAAGGATTGATTAGGGCAGTGGAAGAGACATTACCATATATCAATCATCAGGTTAATGCTAGGCACATTTACCATAATTGGCAAATGAATTGGAAGGAAAAAGATTTGCAAAAGCAATTTTGGAATTGTTCTTGGTTAACATACGTTGAAGATTATAAAGAGCAGTTAAAAAGATTGGATAAAATTAAACCTGGATGTGCATCATTATTGATTGAATATTCTAAGGAGACATAGGCAAGATGTTACCAATCCTTTAAATCGAAATACCCGATAGTTGTTGTTGGACCCTGAACTTTTCTTGGAAGTTGGAACTACTGCCAAAACTGGTTTTGGCTAGAGAGATCCTATAGAAATAACCTTACGGGATAATACGTTCACGTCTTTTGATATTCCAGATAGTTGGGCTCTGAAAATAGGGTCCAACAGTTGACGACAATATGAGTGAAACATTTAATAGATAGATCTTACCGAAAAGATATAGGCCAATTATTAACATGCTTAAAACCATTAGAATCATGGTGATGAAAAGGCATACAGATCGGAGAGATTTTGTGCATGGTTGGAACTTAAATGTTACACCCAAGATTATAAAGAAATTAGAGAAGAATAAGAAAGACGTTATGTAATGGAGAATAGTTTGAAATGACAATAGAGCACATGAAGTTTCCAATGTGATGGTAAGCATATTGTAAGGATTGGTAAATGCCAATCATGTAGTTGGATATCCTTGCAAGTATGGTGTAAATGTTGTTCACCATTCCAAGTAACAATTAAAGGCATATGTGTATGAGTGCTACAAGAAATCCAAATTCTTGGCATTGTATGAACACGTGTTGTAACCAATTAGAGATCTAATTTTCTAGCCTACTGTTGATGTAGAACTAATCAACTCCCCAACCAAAATAGTTATGCTAGGAAAACCTAAAACAACTAGAAGGAGAGGAGTAAATGAGCCTATGGAGTTAAAAAATCCAAACAAATTGACTTGAAAGAGTCAAGTACAAAAATGTAGAAAATGTGGCAATTCTAGCCATAATGCCAAAAAATGTAAAAATCAAAGCTCAATTTAACCTGCTCAGCAATCTCCACAGATATATAACATTCTTTGATTACTATGTATTAGTTCATTTATCTAATGATCATTTATGACATTCTTTGATTCATATTTATTAAGTCATCCCTAAGGTCTCTTTACAAGCTGAACATGTTGTTGTAATAAGTCAACAAAGCAATATCGTGAGTATATGACCATTAATAACATTATTGATTACTTTCATAAATGAATATTGTTAACGATATGTTTGTTTATAGGTTAATAGCTCTTCGCATAGTAGTAAACGGAAGTTTGGAGAAGTTGATCTGTATTTTTTCAAATTGTCTTTTGAACTAAGAGGTCTAAGGTTCAAAAGATAATCTAGTATAACTTCTCAACATTTACAAACTGAAGCAATCAAAAGGAGATCATCAATGAATTAACTAGTATATGATCAAGCTTCTCAGTTAAGTGCAAATGTAGGAAGCAATGTGGTTGATTCACAAACTTCACATTAATGTTGTCTATATGTTGTAGGAACTTTAGTTAATCACTTTTGTACATGCTCTAATTATTTATTGTTATACACTTAAGTAATCTAATCACTTTTCTATATACTGATCCAATCATTTATTGTTATATAATCACTTTTATACATCCTGCTCCAATTATTTATTATGATATAATTACATTTGTATATAATTGTTCATGATTTTTACAATTATTAATAAGGCATCATTAAAGCAACCTCATTAATAACAAAACAATAAAGACAAAATACAATGCACAATATACTACAACTTAGTTTAAATGAGGATTTTTCATTCTTCATAATTCAAATTTTAAACAAACTAATACAATTTATTTCTAGTTGCCCATAAGAAACCATATTATGACACTCACCATAAGTATAATAACCCCTACTATGATAATTAATACCACAAATTTAAACTCACATTTCCCTTCTGTCAGCGAAATAATGTCTTCTTTCATTAGCTTTATTTGCTCCTTAATTTCCAACGTTGAACGTGATTCAATTGTGGATTGATGAGCCACCTTCTTTAACATATCAACTTCTTTCTTCAGTTTATGAATTGCTTTAATAGCTCTCCCGCTAAATTTGTCACTATATCACTTTGAAAATTCACATCTTCCAACCTAAAAGATAACTAATAATTAATAAGAAAAATATTAAATATATATACAAACAATTTTATCTTATCGAAACATAAACTTATAGGATATCAAGGGGATCCATAAAATCTTTTTCCTAGGTTATTATCACTCAATAAAATTCTTAATGGTGTTCTTAAACCACAATAACACACCAGATAATCATTGCTCGAATTTAATGTAGTGTTAGTTGAAGACATCGTGTCCATCTCTTTGGGTATTCACTACAAAATTATATTAATACTCTTAGTTCTCCTAATCAATCAACTAATTTTGAAATATGAACTCATAGGACAAAAAGGAGTTATTAACCTATTCACCCATCCACAAGACCCCTTTTTAATCTTTTTAATTCAACATGTTTTGGAGAGACATAACCTAAAGAATAAATGGTAAAAGTTAAATTCCAAAGTACATTTGAAAAGCAACCAATCCAAAGTACACAAATCATTAAAATTCCGAATCAATGGTAGAATAGAATCAACTATAAAGATTATACTCTCCAATAATTGTGCAACAACTCATTTGTCAACCTGGAATCCAAAAGAGCCAATTAGATCATATGCATACCACCCAAGAAAGAAACAAAGATATAGCTTTACGATTTAGTTACATTTCATTCTTCCCATCTCATCTCTGACATTCTTTAATTTGATTCAAATAGAAAATTCAAGAGGAGATTTTCTCTACTATAAACAGTAAAAATATCATCATATGGCAGTAATAAGAAATTGGGAGGAAGGAAGCCCATGATTGGCAAGGACAACAAAGAAGTGAAATGCTAGGCATAATTGATTGAGAGAACCTTAAGTACAATCAAAGAATGCATTTCAAGCATGATCTTTTCTCTAGATGTAGATTTAAAATGCATGAAATATATTCCATTTAATCTGTCAAAGCAACTTTGTCATATAGATTGAATCAACATTATCATATGATATAATTGCTATGGCATGTCTACCGGGCTCGAGGCTAAAATTTTACCACCAAAAGAAACAATGGCATTTGATTTAGCTTATTTGTACATCCTTTGAAATCGTTCTTTCAATTCACTATTTATTTAGCATACAGGAAAATTTCATACTATACTAGGTTAAAATTTTTCAAAAGTTTCATTTATAAAGGCAAAAATGCAGGCCAATGAACACCTTCGATGAATCTGCATTGACTCCATACATTTATGGAGAAATATATACCACATACGCATACAAATTACAGTATAGTATTAATGCAAGACACATGATCATTTTCAAAATTGGTATCCACACCATTAGAATAACAACATATTTGAAAAACAACCCAGTTCTATGACTACATAATAAATTCAATAAAGACAATAAAATTAGACTATTTGGTAACAATGTTATTTTGTAACAATGTTATTGTTATATATTCACCCAATATTCTGGTTGCTGGTAGCAATTACCCTATCACAAGCATTCACACATTCAACTTCCATACTTAGACCAATCATCGAAGATCGATTAATTTGTAATCAATCCAACACCACTTCATTAAGAAATGCAACACCAAAATATATTCACATTCAAAGTGAAATTGAAGATACAACAGATGGAAGTACCAAGAACTATGGCATCACACAACTTTAGAGCTGCACTCAAATAGAGAAAATTGAACAAATGATGAAGATATAGTAGACGTTATTGATCCTGAGTTCTTAGGAGGTGGTGAACGATTTGACTTTAACAACAGATGTGGAGGTTGTAGTGACGATACAAAAAAAGCAGTTGTTCCATACGAATTGGCCATACATGAACAACAATCGATATCTAAATTATGGATTGTTGTTTGCTAAAGAAGAAGAGGAAGAGCGCCATAGATTAGGGATTTAACATAATTACTGATTGTGGAAGGAAGAGCGCAATAAGTCTACGTTTGCTACTTCAAAATGTTGCTTCTCTTGCTATAAAAGAATGGGTTTGTCTGTTACATCTGCATCTTCTTCCAAACGTTGCGTCCTCTGCATCTGTTGCTTCCAAATAGCACTTCCATTTAAACTCCACACCAAACGACACCATCATTTAAATGAAATGTAGACTCATTTATATTTAAACTCAAACCCCCACCCAAACAGATAGGATCAGATCTCCTCTTCTGATTACGGTATTCATATCATGTTTTATTAAATCTTATTCATATATTTACGTGAACTTCACATAAATATATAGATAAGATTTAATTAAATAAAATTATAATAAAATAATTGAAACAGAATATTTGATTCGCAAATACACCAGTTTAATATTATTTTTTAAAAAATTGCACGTTATTTATGTATGAGTTAACAAAATTTAAAAAGAAAAGAGTTACGTCAGAAAAAAAAAGTCACATTAGCATTTAATTCATTGAGAGACGCTCAACTCCGTTACTGATTCTATCCAGAGTTATTTTGAACATTTCTCAAATATTACGGTTCATTTTGAGCATGAAGTATTAAGCACCAACTCAAACTTCACTGAAAACTTTGGACTCTGAAATGCTCTTTCGGCCTTCTGTTTTACGACCGTCAGTCTCTTCATTCTTCTTAAAGATTTCCTGTTTCTTTTCTTTCTCGGAAAAGTAGAAATAGTTGGGGGATATAAGTTTTGAGATGGTTCAAGTTTTGATCTTTGATTAGCTTTCGCTAAATAATTATAGATCGATTTTCTGTGTGCCAAACAAGCGTCTCGTGATAATATGATGGCCCTTGCATTTGCGTACAATCTACAAAATCTATGGCCTTTGTCGATTCTTAAATTCGATGATTTGAGGGAGTCAGAGCGATTGGTAAGAAAGCTCTCAATTCCTGAAAGCACTAAGAGATTTGTTTATGCTGTTTGTGATCGCGAATCTAAATCCGTGATTTACATACTATGTGCTGAGAATTTGTCCGAGAGATCCGCTGTTGATGCAGAGTGTCTTATTAGGGAAATTCGGCCTGACGCTGTTGTCGCCCAGGTGGGAACCTTAGGGTCGAGTGAGATTCAATTAGGAATGAATGAATTGGATGATTACGGTAAGGACCCAGTTCCGACTTCTTCCTTTGGAGTGCTTAAACGATGCTTTGTTGAGAAGATTACTAAGGAAAAATATGAAAATTTGGCTGCTAAGTTTGTTCTTAGGGAAATATTTGGAATTGGGCTTTACGAACATGTCTTGGTTGCCAAGAATGTGGCGAGAGAGGTTGGTTCGTCATTTTTATTGATTGAAGCACCGGAATCTGTTGCTGCATCTGTCACAGATGATTTTTCAAATGAGATAAATGCTGGTAGCAAGGTTAAAGGTGCAATTAGTGGCCTGGTTCCGAATACGGTTGGCTTGACGGTTTCCTCGAGGCTGAGAACATTTTGTCTCAATGATGATGTTCAAATACGGATGGTGAAGTTTTTATCTTTGAGTATGGATGCTTCTTTGCAGAAATTGAGTCATTTGAGTTCTGTTTCTGAGGCAGAATCTAAAGAGCTTGAACCATCTGGCTCTTTTCAGGTTCCGACATTTGCCAGTTCTTTCTATCCTTTGCTTGTGGATCTACACGACATATTCAACGATTTGCCATCAATTGGGACTGCTCTAGCCTTTGCACAGAGGATGTTGCATAATGTAAGCAGGGGGGAAGCCGTGGATACTAGGATTGTATCTCAAGTTTATGCTTTCCGAATTGCAGTTGAGGGGCTGAGGATTGCTCTTAATGAAGCTGGACGGTTGCCAATCCCAAGGTTGCGAAAGCTTGAGAAAGCTAAGATTGAGTTCTCAGAGCTTCCAGTTCAGGATAAGGGACATGCACTCCTTGCGCAGGCCCTTAAGAGCCAGACCAAGAAGTTCAAGACTGTAGTTGCTGTAGTGCATGCCCGTGGCTTAGCAGGTCTCAGGAGACACTGGAACACCCCAGTACCTCCAGAGGTCATGGATATGATTGAGCAGCATGTCTATGAAAGTGACGGGGAAGCTTCAGACAACATATGCAAGAAGTGGCTATTTACTAGCAAACCTGTGGTAGCGGTTGGTGCTGGGGCAACAGCAGTTGTAGGAGCTTCATCTCTCTGCAAAGTTGTTCCTGCATCAACATTCATGAAGGTTGCCACACTCAAAATACCTGCTTCTGTCAAGCTTATGCTGCTTCAAACCAAGAGAACGATGGAAATAGCTATGAGCAAGAGTCTTTTACCATCAGAATTGCTGGCCCCAGTCCCAGGACTGGTAAATTCTGGAGCCAGTGCAACATCTGTCTTGAAGACGGCTGCTTCTGCTGAGAAACTCAGG
>JANZXP010000001.1:19856260-19872251 GCA_027576715.1 Erythroxylum flavicans
ATGGCCAAATTGTGAGATAATGACTCAATTGTCTTCAATTGCTCGAATATTGAACATAAAGTCTGAAGGGCATATTTCTGATCCTAGTTTTGATAAAATTCTTGAATGGTATAATGAATTATTATCTCTTGATCATACAATAGTTAATAGTTTTTACAATATGTAGAAATTTATTAGGGGTCTTGATTTGCCTGTTAACAAAATTGATTGTTGCAAATTAGGATGTATGTTGTATTAGGGAGATAATTTGGAATTACAAGAGTGTAAATTTTGTGGTCAATCTAGGTTCAAGCCTAGAAAGCATTCTAATGAAACAGAAATTAGTATCCTAGAAGCGAATGTATTATTTCCCACTAACTCCGAGACTTCAAAGACTATTTGCTTTTGATGTTACTGCATCTCACATGAGATGACATAATGAACATGAGCAGGAAGATGGAATAATGAGTTATCCATGGGATGCACTAACATGGAAACATTTCGATAACATCCATTATGAGTTTGCTGCTAAAAGTTGAAAATGTTAGGTCGGGATTATCGACGGATGAATTCTAACCTTTTGGTCAATTTGGCCAACAATATTCATCACGACCAATCATAATTACTCTTTATAATTTACCTCCATGGATGTGTATGAATGAGACATATATGCTTTTGATAATGATTGTGCCAGGGCCTACAAATTTAAAGCATAAAATTGATGTATTATTACAACTATTGATATTTGAATTGCTGTATATTTGGGAATAGAGTGTGGAGACATATGATGTGTCTTTGAAACAAAATTTTATGTTGAGAGTAGCTTTGATGTAAACTATATGCTAAATTTTTATAGATTGGAAAGCAAGAAAATAGAGAAGAGAGAAGGAAAAATCAGACTTATTATTAACAGGAAAGTTATAGTTGGTTTAATGTGTCTCTTGTTTGTAAATCATACAAAAGCTCTCATGAAACATCATATTTGAACTATCAGTTAATTATGTCAACGCACTATGCGTGTTCAAGAATAGTAATGGACTGTAGATTTATAGATTGAACAGAAAAAGGAAGATGGGACTAAAATCTTCAAGACATTTACAGCATGCGTCTTATGGAAAATGTTACGAATCTTGAACCCTTATGGTAAATTGTCTATAAGCAATTTGTCCAATGCATTGTAAAACTTTAAATGGTCTAGAAAATAGAGAAGAAAGTTTCCGGTTCCCCCAATGTTGCACACTAACTTGACGATAAGGTTTCAGCTTAGCGTGAACTCAGTCATTGATTGCAAAGACATGATCAGAGTGTTTTTATCCCTTAATTGCTTCATATGAATTTTGATTAACTGAAGAGCAGCCTCGTGATTCTTCAAGGTTTGATTGACCATCAACCCCTATAATTACCAGTTAGATAAGGAATACGAACTCAAGCAACAAAACCATACAAGGCCTCAAAAAGGGGAGCAATAAAGGGTGGTATGGATATAGTATTGTACCATCATTTTGCCAAGGGAAGTCATGTGCTCCATTATTAAGAACAATCACCCGCCAAGCAACGCAAACACGTCTCTCAAGTGTTGATTAACCATCTCTGTCTAATCATCAGTCTGAGAATGGTAAGCAGAGGACAAAGCCGATGAAATACCTTAAACTTTTAAAAACTCTTGCTAAAAAATGCTAAAGAAGTGGAATCCTTGTCACTAACAATAGTGATAGGCATACTATGCAATTTGTAAACATGATAGAGATATATAAAAGGTACTTTAGCATCTGAACACTGATGTGGTAAAGGAATGAAATGAGCAAACCTTCTGAATCGATCAATGATTGTAAAAATAATTATGTAACCATCATATTTCGGCAAGCCTTCTGTGAAATCCATATTGACATCAATCTAAACCTGACGAGGGAGGCCAAAGTTTGATATTTATTTGGTTGGCAAACACCACACTGCCTGATAAGTTTTCTGATGTGAGTTTGCAGCTTTTTCAACACAACAACTGCTTGGTCCACGTATAAGAAGACTTCAAATCCTCTCCTTATTTCAATCTCTGAATCATCAGTCTGAGATTTGAATTTGTGAAACTAATATGGTATACAACACAGCACTTTCAATCCTACAGACCATCAACTGTTGTGTTCGCCACTCCTTTATTGTAATTTTGGTAACCATATTTATTGGGATGGATTAGTAATCTTCTACTTAGATAGGTATTTGAGACTTTTGTGATCGTTTTGAACGACAAATTTCTTACACATCAACCAATGTTTGACTGCTACTACCAAAGCAAGAGTTGTCTCTCATATGTAAACAAATGTTCAGGTAAAGTCTTGCTTATATATTCCAAAGGATGTTCCTCTTGCATTAGGACAGTTCTCAATCCACTATTACACAAAACCAACCTTTACTATAAACACGTTATTAAAGTTGGGTAAAGTCAACACAAGAAAAGATACCAAAGCGGTCTTAAGTGCATTAAAGGCCTGATCGATTTCTTAATGCCATCCGAATGCATTTTTCTGTAACAAACATGTTAATGGTTTCCTTCTAATCAAACATGACAGTACCATTATTGTAAATACATCATTCCAGGTAGGTAACTATTGAACACCCCAATACCAAATTACTTCCCCCAATCTTGATCACTGAAACAACTGAATGGAATGAATGACTATCTATCTTCCTCTTCATATTCTTATACTTTTGATTACACCAAATCTTCAATCCTCCTCCAACATTAATCATCATAAGTTCTATATCCTCCAATACTCATTCATATTTCTTTACAAGGTCTCATCCTTCAGTTTAATGTTCACTGATGTTGACTTAGTCAATAACCTTTGCTATAATCTTGGAGTTAGAGATACCCTTTATCCTCCTGATAGGTGATTCCTCTAATTGGTTATACAGGTTGCATAAGAATATTGAAATAGTAACTCCTACTTTTTGGCTTTTTCGTACACTTGTTAGAGGTTCCTTGGATTAAACAACTTCTTTGAACAAATGCATTCCCACCTTCAAATCACCCAGTGTTCGATCCAACTTAACGAAGACCTTTACCATCAAAGGTTGCAATTTCATTTTACTAAATTGAGTATTAATGATATAACCACCATGTCCTTAAAACCCATTAAGGTGCAACTCAAGTACCCACTTGTCGTCTTCCATCATTCTTAGATTCTGATTACTAATTCATATGTAACTGAAGAATCATTTTCTTCAACTCCTTGATTGTTTTTTCATACTTAGCTTTCATTTCTTATATATGATTTTTCATATTTTCATCTGGTCGTGGTACATCATGAGGCGTGGTCTCCTCCTCCATTTTTTTAGCTCAATCACAATTCTTACTGAGAATGCTACTAACACCAATTTGACACAACAACAGCTGAAACTTAATTTGGATTATGTGTTTTAAGAAATTTTCATTGATTGAAATGGAGAAGGAGAGATAAATCATAAGTGTTATTTGCCAAAAAGTTAGGTATTTTCGTTATCAATGACTATTATAGTCATTATTCCCGTCTATCTGATTCATTACACGTCTTATCTTTATACATCGTTCGTTTTATTCATCATTATTGACTTTACAGCCTGATGTCGTCTCGTGATGTATAACAGCCAGGATAATCCTGCATTATCTAACCAAAAACACAAGAAAGGAATATAAAAAACAAAGTGGGCGTCAGTAAGATTGTAGGATCTGACAGATTAGCATCAAACCAACCTCATAACAATGGTTGGAGAAATGAACAAATGAAATTAGTGTTTGCATTCATGAAAATGACCTCCAAATGAATACAGATTCCACAAGCAAAGGACATTGAGTAATTCTCTATGTCAGTCTATGGTGTGAGAGAGGCGCATCAAAGACAAATGAGAATTGACGCCAGAGGTTTGACCCGGTGGTAATCGGCCATTAAATCCGACATCAATCACGTACACTAAAAATAGGTACATGAGGTTCATTGAAGTAAAACCTTAAACTTCATTTTTGCGGAGAAAGATACAAAGTTCACGTCAGAAAATGGTTAGAAAATGATCATGTTGTTTTATGTTTTTCAACCCCGAGGGCAAGCTATAAAGGGAAGTGATTCGAAGATATATAATTTCCATGATCACCTCGACCCTAAGACTATGTCGTGAATAAATTATATCAACGTGCCTTGATCCAATATTATACCTGATCTAACCAATTCATTCATCAGCTTAGTATTTCCATGAGACTCTCAACATGTAGCAATCAATCCACAATCATATGCTTGCATAACAGATGAAGATTTAAATTAGTTCATTAGCCTGCCATCTGACATTAGACTCGTGGTCCAAGCTTTTGAGCTACTCCTACTTTGCATTTCTTGTCAGATCAGACAAACCCACGATCTCTCAAGTCGCTAATAATTAGTATCACATATTCACTCAGTCACGGCTTTTAGTTTACTTTGGAAGGCCTTAATGATTATTTACGCTGGACGTCCGTAAGCCAATGCCTTATTTCTTCCGACTTGAATCATCATAGAAATTCTGATATGGTCCATAAGTTCCATTACTAAGTCACAGTTACAGACAAACAAGAACAATCCACCAATTTGCCAAAATCCCAACAAACTCACATAGCAAAACTCAAATCTCTAACTATTGAGGTTAAGTTCAAGAGCTATTCAAACCAAGAACTTGGAGACAGACCGGACAACATTGTACACATCAAAGTCCGATATCGGGCTTCACTGTCTGCTTCACCTCTTTCACCACTTCCCTCCTCCCCTGGCTCCTTTTCCATACTAGCATGATGGGGTAGTTTATCGATCCAATAATAGGTAAACACAAGTCTGTTGTTAGCATGAGTGAACATTGTCAGTGTAAGGGCAACACATCAATCATCCTGGGATCAACCAACTTGTGAAACGACAATAACCAATGGCTCTACCCGGTTAGATTAGTTACCTCAGCAAATGCAGAGGTCCGAAAGTATTTGGTAAAGGCTCTCACCACTGCGTGAAAAATAAGAGCTCAGGTTGTGATGTACATAGACATATCCAACACATAGAAGGAACTGTCCAAAGAATAACTGCTATTCACAGGTTCGGTTATCCTGAACCTGATGGAATACATATTATTATATCAATATACATAGCCTTCTTGAGTTAAGCCAGTTTCAGGTAATCTCAAACCTGAAACATTTGAATTCTTTAAACTTCATTGAATAGGCACTGCCGCCTGTTCACATTTAAAGAATAGCAGGAATTTAATTCATACAAGCAAGGTCCAGCTGATCAGCCCGGCCAAGCACAATATAGGCTTGAAGCTCCAGGCTATTGATTTTCCTTCGCCAAGGATCATATCCCTAGTTCAAAAACATATCTTCTACTTTTCCTCAGCTGCATAGTTTAACTGTGCAGGCCACTGCCTGCGCCCAATATTTGAGCCTAGCTTTAACATCTTCGGGATGATCACCTGGTTAAAAAACACAAGGAACATATGAGTGACCATCAGCTGAATGGTATATTTATCAGGGTCAACAATGAATGTAAGCGAATAAAGTCTATTGTTGTCACTACACTATTCTCAACGATCATAAAACATCTTGGATGATAATTTTCACATCGAGCAAACATACTTGGTCTGAGAATGCACATAAAAAGTTCTTAGCATAAGTGGCTGGGCTTACATCCCAGATCATATGAATTAACTTAGTGCACAGAATAGCTGAGAATACACAAAACAACAAGAACAACAGAGAAAAGCATTTGGCAATGAACAAAATTCTAGGATCATAACTAAAATCATAGGTTAAGGTCATCCGCTATTGCTAGGATCAAATTTCTGGATCTAAGTCTATATGTTCAGCAAACAACCTTAACCCCTATTATTTGGAGGTCATATCTAATATTCAGAGTTTGCCTCGATTCAAACAAAATCATTAACCATAAGCCGATATTTGGCATAAAATTATCTCAACAACCAGAACAACATCAAATTAACTCCAATAATCAAAAGCCAAATAACAAGAAAACAGACCAACTATAAAACAGTTGGCTGATGGCTCACCAGGACTTGAGATCTTCCAATTGGCAACATGACTCGAAGCCGTCTCACGCACAGCAGGAGAGGTTCTCTCAGGGGACTTATTGTGCTCATCGAGGAACTTCTGGCTCATGGAGTAACAAAGCTCAAGAGCTGGAAGAGTATTACATAGCTCAGGAATTTCATCGAAACTGAACCCAAAACCAAGGTCCAAACACCCTTTGAGCTCATCGAGATCATCATCAGTCAAGCTCTTGGTTCTCTTCAAATCATCGTCACTGCTGTTGCTGCTATCACTTGCCACCTCCACATACCCTTCAAGCAAGACCTGGTTTTTCTTCTTCTTCTTCACCATGGCCTGTGAAAAACTCTTGCTTTTTTTGATAATGGCGTTGCTTGGGTTCATTTTTGTCCATATATCGTCAGCTTCAGGGTACAAAGATTCATCATTTGCATATGTTTGAGAAGATGGAGCTTCAGTTTCAACTCCTTGTTGGAACAGGGTTGCTGGAGACACCCATGCTTCATGTTCACGATATCTATTTGCCATATCTGTTTTTTTCTCTCTGCAGTTTGTTGTCTCTATCTAACTAAACGTGCTCGTCTGACGACTCCGGGAGATTGAGAGGTGGAGATACCGGGCTTATAAAGCTGCACCATATGAACAGATCAGATGATGGATGTGCATGTGAAAACATACATACATATCATATAATGTATGGTAATGGGATGAATTGGCAGATGCGACAGCTGTAAGTAGGTCGATCAAGACAAATGAAGCCGAAAGAGGACCAGTAAGGGGGCTACTAATTGCGGGGCCCACCATGTGTCCAAATGATTTCCTTTCTGATTTGATTTTAATTTTTTTAATTGGTCTACTCTTTAGTTGTATAATAAATAGTTTATTTAAAATATACAAATAATTTATTTTCAATAAGTCATTTAATAGTGAATTAGTTTTAAATTAAGTCGATTTAAATAATATTTACAATTTCAATTTATCTTTAAGTTATCATCTTTCCCAAAATTAGAATTATCGGAAAAATACTTAAAATTTAAAATGAATAATTTATAGTATAAATAAGAAAAGAAGATAATTTTTGGTTACATGCTCAAAAAGCATTTGTGATTTAATACGTGAAAGATGAAAATATTTAATCTTTTAATTTATTTTAAAAAATATTTTTGTTATTTAAAAATCATATGATATTAATATATTTTGAACGAATAAAATCTGAGGAAATTGAAGAAATATGCTTATTCTTTTTAATTAAATATCTTATTATTTCTCCGTGTCACAGTTATATAACGGTTATCATTGATCACAAGGACTACGTATGACATGTTTGATCGCTTTCTGGGACGGAAAATACCAAATTCCACGTTCATACTTGTGGCGTGTCTACGTACTATAATACAATACTGTGATATGTTCGGTCTTCGTGACTATGGTTTGGTTACATTATAAATATCTCCATGCACACCGACCAACCGCGGATGCTTTTTCAAGATGCAACCAATTCACACTGCTCCGATTTATGGTTAGGAATTTGAACATGGATAAAACATGTATAATATATATACGCAAAGTTTGAAGATGAGAACACTCCGAACTGAACTTTAATGTCGACAAGACAAATTCGCAGGTAAATTGAGAGAATTCTCTCGTTTCCCATTAACTTAGAAGTTAGTGTATTTTTAGCCTTGTGGAACGTTATTACGGTGCCGACGAATCAAGTTTGTAACTTTGTGATAGTGAAAGATGTAGGCTTATGTTTGGTATCACTTTATATAAGTAAACAAATAAACGATTCTTAGATATATGAATTACAAGTTTGAAGATTACATTGAGCTTCCTCCCTTAATATACTACATCTTATAGTTTCTTCTTTTTTTAGGCTTTAGAAGGAGACCTTAGAGTAATTGATAAAAGTTACTTATTTGTAATCATAAGATTACAGGTTTGAATTACAGAAACAATCTTTTTATAAAAATTACAAAGAAAAGGCTACAGATGACCGTATGCAAACCCATGTTAGATATCTAAGAAACATCTTTTTTTTTTCTTAAAACATGTCAAGATTGTGTACTCGTATATATGATCATACATAACAACCTACATAGGTTTGGTTTAGCATCGTTTAACACTTTGAGATAATAACCAAATCTAATTAATGCTTGAAACTCTCGGTAGTATTGATTTTGTCAAATGTATTCTCCAAAGTGTAAACTTTTTCAAAAAAGATATGTCCCAAATGCAGTCAACTCATTAATCTTATGAAAGCTCACGTTAACTCCTTGAAGTATAATTTCTAGCCTTTTGGATGCAGTGGGGAAGCTAGGCTAAATTTTAAGAAGGGACGAATTAAAAGTTGGCTAATTTTTAAATTTTTAAGAGGGACGAAGCTTAGCTAATTTCTTTTAAAATCGATTTCTCAAATAATTATTTCTTTTTGATCAAGGGTGGTAGTAGCCTCCCCTTGCCACCCCGGGCTACCACCACTGTTTGGATGTCTACTCCAAGCTAGTCTAGTTCCAATTATACCAACTTAATTAGCACTACTCTATGGTAATCCTGACATATCCTCTCTATATATTTTCCCTAAAATATATTACTAATCAAACACTACATTCATATCAACCACCATCGTCTTTTTTTAATGTTAGATTATATAACTTTTATTCAGGGTTGGGCAAAGGCTGGGTGAGCACCCGCCCAGGGCTCATCCTTGTAAATAATAAAATAGGACCTATTTTTATTCTCATAAAAAATAAAATGAATCAAAATAGAGTCTATTCTTGACGTCTTAAAGAATAATAAAATGACTCATATTTTGCTTATTTTTATTTTTTGTGAGGGCCTAAAAATAGGCAAAATTAGGAACTTTTTTTACTTTATTCAAGACCCATAAAATATTAGGAACGGTCCTGTTTTTATTACTTCACACATTTAGGATAGCCAATGAAAACATATATACTTCTTCAACTTTGGATTAAGTTTAGATCTCTCTTCATTAGAACCATGAATATAAGCAGAACAACCAAAAATCTTCAATCTAAATAAATATAACTTATTTCCTGTCCACACTTCCTCAGTCACTTTCTTATCAAGTGAAGTTCGCAGCGATCTTTAATGAAATAACGTGTCATAATCACTACTTTTGTCAAAAAAAATTTAAGGAGCCTTTCATACATCCTCAAACATCTGGTGTTTTTAGATATGGATATGTTTATCTTCTCCAAAATGTTGTTTTACTTTGGTTTTTTTCAAACTGTGTAATATCTATAAATTCCATGCTTCTCAAAGAATTCTTGGAATTGTGAATATGTGTACTCAATACTATTTTCTAATTACTAAGTACTTCATTTTCCTTCTTGTCTGATTTTTCACCTCAACCTTCTATGGCTTAAACTTTGTAAGGATCTCAAATTTTTGTTTCATGAAGTATACCTGTAATTTTCTTCAACGAATGTCACAAAGTAGGAACTTATAGATCAATATAAATATAGTATATGATTACTTTAGTTTTATGCTTGCCCATTTTGACTGTCACTCTAAACTATTTACTAGTACGTAAAACTTACAGAAATCTAATTTAAAGTGTTTGACATCCTTCAATAAGCTTATCTTATGAAGTTCTAAGTCCTTTTTTTCTCACTGATATAACTGAGCCACATGTACCATTATACGCTATTATCATCATGCAACCACTCCACCTACAAATACGTACGTTTTCTATCAATTTGAAGATGTTTCCACCCGTTTTAGCCCTTTTATCATAGTCATCATACCTTTTAACACTTTAATCTTATCTCCAACGGTTTTATAGCCAAATTATTAGCATGTAAGGTGTTCAAAGAGATCAGGTTCTTTCTCAAATATCACACATCTTGACAATACCAGTAAACATCTTGATCTTGACATTTCCTATTTTGAAGGTTTCTTCAGTTTTATCATCCTCCAATCAGACAGTGTCAAAGTTGCCTGACGTATATGATATAAATTAATCCTCATTTATTGTTATGTGATGTGGGCATCCTATATTCAGAATATCTAAGTCTTATAGTTTCCTAGTTAAAACGTAAGAGTATCTCTCTATTGCTAAAATTTGTGCCCTCACTCGACACTCTATTAGTAGACCTTAGAAATCATTAAACTTCATTTTGTCATCATGTTTCGCTAGTTTTTTTTCCTCTCTGTTGGTTGTGAGCTAAAAGTGTAACGACTATATCTTTCACCCTACCTATCTTCTTACCTAATATGGGTGTGGTTGTTAGATGTTCATAAGATGAAGGTAAAGAGCAAAACATAATATTTTCTTTATCCTCATCTACAATAGTCACCTCGAGTCTTAGCATGTCACTGATTATTTAGTTTAATATATCGATATGTTGTTCTAGATTTGTTTCTTTTTTGTAACTTTAACTTATATAATCTCTGTGTTAGATACAACTTGTTTATAAGAGGATTCAACATGTATCAACATTTCACCCTAATTAACCTAATTTTAATTAAAAAAATTAATTACTAAGAAGCTCCCTATTTGGTTCTCAAAAATCATTCACGTTATGTATATCTTCTTCCCATCTTTCACCTGTTAATTGGATCAAAAATCGATTTTGATGCTTTGCTCTTTGTAATTTATAGCTATAAATGTTCAATTAATGCACATCTCAAGAATCAAAGGTTGCTTTTTGTCTTTTCCTCTCAATATCATCCAAAATTTCCAATCTTCACACCTCGTTTTATAGTCTCTTAAGTCCCTTTCCTTAAGCTCCATTCCACCTTTGATCGATGATGACGATCAACTCTATCACTAAGTATCCCCAATTTGATTTTTCTATTCCAAGCGATATGAATCGCATTTAATTGACTGTTAGAAAAGTCCATTGAAATTAAAGCAACCTATATCAGCCTTCTTTTTATCCTTTAATAAGAAGTGCGACAGTTTGATTGTAAAGAATAGAAATGTTTAAAAGAGAAGGAGAAAATAGAAAACATAATTAAGGCATGTTAACGATCTAGAAATTGTTGGCCACCAACTCCTTCATAATGAGTAAAGGGTACTGTATTTTCATCAAAATTATAAAATATTAAGCTCTATGGTCATTTATATATATCTACTACTAATTAGATGTGGAATTTTCTCATAAATATATATTCCTACAAACATTCATAAAAATTGGTTATTGCAAATTTTGAGTGTTAATATCTATTTTTGTGCATAAAAATATATTAAAATTGTTAAATTTATATATTAATTACAAACAAGAATTAAGAAGAGATTATATATAAGAAAATAGTCATAATCTATTACCTTAAAGTTTTAGGTAGAGATACGATAATTCAGTGTCTTAAAGTTTTAGATAACATGACGATATTCTTATATATAAATTAATCCTCTAATCAATGAAGGTTGTATGATAATTAGGGGCAACTTAATTTTACTCTCTGTACCCAAAACTTATCATGTTCTTGGTCTCTCCAATCCACTTCAAACAGAAAATTCTGTTCTCTTATAAGTTTATAGAAATTAATCTTTAATGAGAACGTAATGTTCAGTTGATTATGATCTTTGATTATTGCTCCTTTTCCTTAATAGTGAAAATTCCTAGCTAATAATAATTCTTTATACGTGTATTAAACAAATAATTAACGTGTATAATAATTCATTAATTGTATATTTTATATAAATTACAAAGCTAAATCACGAAATTAATTACCAAATAGTGGTTGAAATGTCTCAAGCAAAGAAAAATAATTTAACAATCTTTATAAAAAAAAATGAACTCAAGAACACCAGGTAATACACGGAACCATTAATTTGGGGAATCTCCAAATGGATCAGTGCTCTGCAACTAAACACTTGCCTTACGAGCACTAGCAGTAGATAAATAAAATGAACTTCAATTATATATTCAAAAGATCATCAAGTGATTCTTATAATTTTGTGGATCTTACAAGATTATTTTAAAATGAACTGCCTCCAAAGAGTATACAAAAAAGTTAACATTGATTATGCATTTAACACCCCATATTTGATAATGGAACTGACATATCGAGTATTATACCATATTCTTAAATACATAATACTTCAAATTATAACATTTTTTATTTAAAACCTCATTAGTCTAACAATTACTATTCACTTTATAAATTTTTGACAGAGTTTTTTCTATATTTACTTAAAACTTCCTGAAAAAACTTCAATATATTTCTCATTCATGTTAATCAACTATCCATCTCCATATCAAACTCCTTGACAAAACAATTTACTCATCCTCTTGTACATTTCCCTCTCTCCTTTAATTCCTCTTCTTTATCTTCATAATATTGCATAACAAATTTAATTTCATATATTTTATTTATCAATGCATGAAACTACATCAAAATCATGTACTAAAAATAATTAAAACTTCGTTAACTCATCCTATAAAATTTTGAGTACTATTCATCAAGAACACCCACATACCTTTTCTTCATCTTTTCTATTTTTTTGTTGATATGGTGAATTTAGGGACCTTCGGTTGATGATTTAGTGTTTAATATATAGGTGATTTAGCGGTTAAAACTAAAGAAAATCAGCTTGAAAATGTAAGAAATGAAAAAATTAAATTGACTGAGTTCTAATTGCCACCGGATTAATAGACCAAAACTCGAGTTGAAGTTAACGATTCCAAATCCTTAAGAACACCCACTACGCCTCCGCGTCAACACACGGTTTTCGGAACCAGTGGTTGTGCTGGGACTCAATCCAGGGACTTAGCGGACAACCATAAGTTCTGATACCACTTTGTTAACCAAAACTCGAGTTGAGCTTAACCGTAAATTACTAGTACAAGTTGATGCTAGCAAGAACACATGGGCTGACTGCCTTTTGGCACAACCACCCAATCAAAAAAAGTAAAAGAGAGGGTAGATGGCCAAGAAAATGACATAAATGTCATGTGGTCCCTCGTTAAAAGTTTATCTTTTTTTTTTCAAAATTAACTTTTTTATCCATTCTTTCTTTTTCTCAATAATTAATATCATTTATTTCCATTAATATTTTCGAATTTGGCTTTCACCATTTCTCAAGTCAAACTTTGACCATTAGTCAACTCTTGGTCAAACTCTCAAAACGAACTCATTTGGAGTTCTAATTTGATCCTCGGATTATCCCTTAATAACATTATCTGATGTCAAATGAAATAAAATACAGTTTGAGACCTGGGTGTCACTATTCACCTTAGGATATACTATTTACAACCCAAAAATTACTATTCATAAAATCGAAATTTTTGGAGCGTTACAATGCATGTGTATCTTGGATTATTGCATGTTAGTTCTTTCAAATTTAGTCACTTAAAAAATTAGTGAATACGATTTTCCACTATTAAAAGCAGACATAAAAACATAAACATGACCAAATTAAATAAATGTAACATTTGTTGTGTGACATTAAATTTTTTATTAGCAATATATATATTTATACAGGATGATGAGTCTTAGAACAACTTACAAAGTTATTTTTTAAAGTTACAGAAATAGTCTACAATAATTAGCACTTAATTTACTAGAAATTTTAGAGTATTTTTATAATTATCAGTTAGAAGTAAGGGTGCATCCTATTACTTAATTTCTCTAGATCCTGTTATCTATTCTTGTAACTTAACCATTAATGTACTGTCTTAGTTTGTAAGTCATCAAATAATTTTAACCCAAAAAATAAAGAAAGTTGGCATAGATGTGATTATTCTTTACCAAAAAAACACTAAACAAAAGTATCGGTCATAACTTAAGATTTATAGACTTTAAAGTAATTAGTTTAAATTTGAGTAAGTTTTACACAATAATTAGGGTTTAGAGTTTAGACTAAACTGGTAAAACTTCTTAACTCACATTTAGAGTGTATAACGCAGGTAACTCAAATAGTAATTCATAAATGCAAAATTTTACTTTAATGGTAAGAAAGTTATATTACTTTATGATTTATCAAAAATTTTAAATATAGTAGATCGAAATCATTAAAGAATCCTGAAATCATGGTCTTTGGAGGCATCTTAGGGGAACAATTACATTTATTTTGGATGGCGTGGACGTCATGTTGCAATTGACAGGCATATAATCTTATCATATCTACCTAGCTTTGAGTATATCTAATATACTATGATCTTTGAATTTATTATTATTTGAGTATATTGATCTTAATTATGTAATTTAAGATAATTAATAAATTTTAAAATAGTAATTATAAATTTTGTTTTTATAAAAATTATTATTGTAAGACATGGGTTGAAGATATTAAATTTATATATTTTAATAAATTCGTTAGAGATAAGACTGCGGATTATTATATTTCTCCAAACATCTCGTTTTAGAGAGATTCACATTAATTATTGTTATTTATGTTATATATTTTGTGAAATTAAGTAAGTTTAGTATCCCAAATTGTTGTTCTAAAAGTTAAATTCAAACGAATTCCAATATATAAAATCATACGCACTTTGTTTTATATTTTTAGCGGTTGTTAAAAAAATGTTGATGAAAAAAGGTCACGAAATCGTTTGACGAGCAGGAAATTCTGAGAATCACAAAATTGGAAAATCCACGTCATAATTACTGTATGTATATATACATATATACAATGTATGTTATGCATATGTGTGTGGAGTAAGGAGATAAGAATGACATACATAAATCTGATGTACAAAGGGACACGCGGAGAGAAGGCGTTGGGTAGATGGCCAACAACCCACGTGGCCTGTCCTAATCAGTTAATAATTTGGCGTCAGCATTTTCCTGGTTAGCTATGTAGTTAACGTGTGGCCCACAGTTTTTGTTCTTATCTTCCGCTTCACCAGTCGATCACTCTCTTTCTCCTTATCATCCTCTACCCTTTTTGACTTTTCAACTGTTCAAATTAGTTCTTGAGCTTAAGGCTAACTTTTTTTTTTGTATTCAAAAAAAAAAGATAGCCTGAGTTAACCTATTACGAAAGGCTAAAACCCTATTGGTTTAATATGTATGTTTGACAATGAGCTTAAGAAAGCATTAAAGTAGTCAAAAAAGTGTAGCCCTTTTGCCTCGTCATTGGTAAAGTGATATAACATAATGATTGATGATAAGAAGTTGTTTTTGCATAATTGTGCTTTCATGGTTTGTCTCGTAAAGAACTGGACTGGACCCTTTTTGGTCGTTTATTTCTCACTATAGTTGAGCTACTACTTGACCTTTTGGTATTTGGGAACTGTTGCAAGCTGAGCAGGTTGAGGGAATCAGGACTTTCTGATGCTCTTCAATATAATTTCTGATGGTTCAGGTTCAGCTAAGAGTTGTATGCATATTATACACACACGCATATAATTAATATTTGATTCCAGTAAATCAGTTAGAAAGTTAAACCGTAAATTCAGTCTAATCAGTCTTTGTTGAGTCCCCATATATTAATTGGACGACCTCCTAACGAGCAGTGTAGACTTCTTTGTTTACTTGATTTCCATGAAAGGTGACAACTGCCCCTCACTGGTTGTTCAAGATGGTCTACCAGCTTAGGCCTCACTAAATGCTAATAATAGTGACGTCAAAATATCTCTTCTTGTGTATAAACTGGGGAACCAAAAACAAAAGTGTTTAGATTCATCAAGACTGTAAAAGTGACGAACCAATTTCAACTGTGAAATGATAAATTCAGAGAAGGAATCTTCAATGAGCTTTAGAAGAAAATGAAGACGCAATAACAAAAAGAGTTTTAATTATATTGTGCAGTTCAATGCTAACCAAATAGTTCTTTTATTTATATTCTTTTTTAATTCAAAATTATTTAATATGCATGACAAGAACTTGACGTCAATACTGTGATCCGCATAAAGCAATATAGGCTTCCTTTTGAATTATTTGACTGCTTTTCCTCGTATAATCATCACTTTCTTTAAGTATACTTACTAAGGGCGAACGGGATGGACGACCACGAAATCCATCCCGTTCGTCCATTTAATCTAATGGCTT
>JANZXP010000001.1:19872351-19883082 GCA_027576715.1 Erythroxylum flavicans
TTAAATTTTAAACTAAGTGGGCATATTAGTTCAGATTACGACTGCGCATTTGCGCAGTCTATGTCTGCTAGTTATTTCCTACACGTCAAGTATCAATACAGTATGCATGTTATGGTCGCCATGTTGGTTAATTCATATCTTATAACCACTAACTATTCTATTCTTTGAATGTGTTTTTTAGATTTGCGTAAATTTTAATGTGCATACATAGTAAACCTAAAATGCCGAGGGGCACTTGGAATCCAACTCCTAATAGTTGAGCCATGTTTTTCTGGGCAGAGTTTTCTATTCTTCTTTCGTGCAAATGGATGTTGAAACTCAAAAACGGGTAGACGACCCGTTTCATTTAACTAATAGACCCGAAGCATTTCCATCTTGATATCTTCAGGACTGCAGTTTGGAAATTTTAAAGAAAAAATAAAAAAAGGGAGAGAGAAGGAACGTTCACCATGAGCTAAGCTTATAAAGAAGAGCACGTAATTAGAGTTCCAGTGCCCTATTCCATTAAGATGCCAGAGCAGAAGACTTCGGAGGAGAAGTCTGTCAACGATCTCACTACCAAGCGTTATATTATGTCAAGAGATACTTGCACTACTGTACCACATCCACATGGAAGATGAGCTGGTAAAGCAAAAGCCCACTTCAATTATCAAGATACGTACTAGTCATCAGGGAAGAAAGACCCGTCTGACATTGACCAAAGCTGTTTCTTTTTTGCTTTTTTTTGTTGTGTTACCCACAAAACATTCTTGAGCTTCTACGTTCACTCCCACCAACTTAAAAAGAGGAGGAATGCTCATAGTTGTTCACAGGGGCCTCAACGCACACAAGTCTGTACATAAACACCACTTATAGCTACAAAGAGTCACTATTCAGAACCTATACAAAACCCTTGCAAAATTTGGGCCTATATAAATGAAAACAAACTTTTATGAAGATCTATTTCCCCGTTCAAGAAGGCTCTCTTTGTTGAGACCACTGCCCCTAGCCCTTTCCTTCCAGATTTGTTCCACTTCAACAAAAGTCAGTCCCTTCGTCTCAGGCACAAACATAGTTACAAACACAAATGCAGCTACACCCACACCAGCAATAATCAAGAAAGTCGCACCAGTCCCCACAGCCTCAGTTACTGACAGGAAGGTTTGGGCTACTATCAGATTAGATATCCAATTTATAGTAGCTGACATACCCCCACATATCCCTCGATACTCCTCAGGATATATCTCTGAGTTGACAGTCCATGGCACAGGTCCCATTCCAGGTGAGAAGAAGGAAATATACAGGACCAATCCTACAACAGCAATCCATCCGTAGAGACCAGTTGCAGAACCAGATGACTGAGCAAAAAATGCCCCTGCGAGAACAACAAGGGATGCAATCACACCAGCTAAACTTGAGAGAGCCAACTTCTTTCGGCCAAAATGGTCAATCAGATAAATGCCAACAACTGTTCCAGCAGCATTCATGGCAGCAACTATGAGGGACAAGACAAGTGCCAATTGCTTGGATTGGAAACCAGCCATCTGGACAATGGTTGGGCTATAGTACATAACTGTATTGATGCCGGTGAATTGTTGAAAAGCCTGAACCATACAGATTATTTACAGTGAATGAGCTGGTTAACAAGCACTTCCCTACTTATAATAAATGGCATACTTAGCCTCACATCTTAAACCCAAGTTTTTTTTTTCTACTTCAAGGTTTTATTGTGTTCTCAAAGAATTCAATAAAAAGGACATAACACGCACCGTGTCTCAGGTTTGCAAGCAAGAAAAGATGAAGTTGACAAAGATCAAACAAATTTGAACAGAACAGTTATTTGCTGAATTTTCTTTCACTGTTTTCCATCCCCATTGAAGAACAAGTAGTTTGTTCTTTTGTAAAACATATTAATACTTGGTTCAAATATTAAATAAAAGCTTCATATGCATTGTTTGCCCTTTAATTAATCACACACTCATTTGAACGGGTATTGGCTTCTGAGACGAAAGTAACTGATAAGGAATATTATGTGCAAGAAAACAGTCAATATAGCTCAAGCAGTTTGCCCATGATATACCTGAAGCCCAGCCCCAGCAAGAAATGCCACTCTGATTTCTTTTGATTTGAACACATCCAAGTATCTGATATTACTCTTTTTGAGACATTCTTCTGCCGAAGCAGAAGAAAGGTGATCAATTTCATCCTCCAACCGAGCAAAGTCGTATATTTTAGAAAGCACTGTTATTGCTTTAGCTTTATCACTCTGCACATTAAAACGACAATTGTCCATATGTCATGATGTCAAGACAAAATTCCGATCACGTTGAAGCACATTGTGCAAGTAATTTTTCATAATTGAAAGAGAAAAAAGAATTGACTTTATGCTGTCTACCTTCATAAAAAGCCATCTAGGAGACTCTGGCATAAAAAGCATCAGGCAGAACTGAATTACAGCTGGCACACCAGCAACCCCAAGCATCCACCGCCAAGTTCCAGGGACCTGTCTTACAATAGCGACATCAAAAGCCATTCAACACAAACTCCAAGACCATCTTAAATCTCTGACAATAAGACTATATCATCTCCTAAATGCTGAAGAAATATTGTTGATTACTTATTTGCTAAAAACATCCTACAAATTTATGATGCAGAAGTTCATCAATTGCAAATCATAACAATGTATCCTAAAATCATGAATATAAATTTTCAAAACTTGATCAATTTGGGATCATATTTCATTATGTTCACAACATCCATGCTTTTCCAAAAGAATCTGAAAAACAAGGCGCCACTACTATGCCAAACACTGATAACGAGTGACCTTATATGATAGAATAGTTATCCATCATGCCGCAGAAACAAAAGAGCTGCAAAGCTGGAGCAAGAGGAGCTGTGGCATTTGAACTTGAAAAATAAAAAGGTAAGATACGTAGAAATATGAATACAGAACAGCAAAACATAAGAATATAATGAAAAGGAAAAACCTTGTGATTTACTTCATATTAACATTGCTACCACTTATGAGGCATCTATCTATCTAATATGTCACTTGGCTCATAATAGGGACCTGGAATCACATTACCCCATAATGGAAAAATATATATATTTGGAGCATTAAAGGTTCTCAATAATAATGACGTTGATATCCAGTGACTTTAAGCATAAAATTGAATATGCAGAAATTGGGAGAAAATATTCAGAATGTCACATTCAATTGTAATTACTCTTCCGTCCACATGACAGATTAAGAGAATTACCATAATCTATTGGCAGAATGGACTCCTGAAAATGGTTAACAGATTACTTATTATGTTCTCTTCTCAAATAAGATAGCACAAGCACAAATCACACTTATCAAATACTTCACTTCTCAGATTGCTGATTACTATCTAAAGGTCATGAAACCACTAAGTAAATCTATGGCTAAGGATGAAAATAAGAATCACTATGAGATGCTACTTCAGAAAAGCATGGAAGGAAAACTTATGCTCTACTTCATAGATTTTAAGCCAGTAGGAATCAATCACATGTCGTAGACAAGAAATCATCAAAATAGCCAGGAAAAATAAGAGACTAATTTAGTGATGTTTCTCAGTGCAAAATCTTAAAATGCTATCGCCATATTGCTGTCTCTCCAAAGCTAAACTTGTCATAAACTTTTCACACAGTCAAACATATATAGTGAAATTCACATAATCCTTTGCAGTAACTTTGCGTTCAAAAGTAGGAATTGCCAGAAAAAGCATTTTCAATAAATGCAAAATGCCAGACTTTATACTAATGATTAACTACCTCAAACTGAATCTCCAGTCTAAGATGCACCTCAATATAGAATGCTTGATAATCAAGGGTCAATTAGCAAACTAAAGCTAAGATCCCTGATTCTGACATCTAGGCTATTTGAAGAGGGAAAAGAACCCTGTTTCACTCTGTTTTAAATGCAAGGTTAAATTAAAAAAAAAAGTCAGCACTATCCTATCCTGATTAGGTTCATTTACTTATAAAATATAAATGAACTACATTTCTTCAACCTTCGTATCATTATACGTGATGCTTAGGCTACCTCAACAAGCATGCAGGGAAAGAACAAATGAAAATGAGAAAATATAATTTAATGAAAAATGAACCTCTGCAAGAACTCAAATTTGAACTAAGAAAATAATTTTGACAAAGAACTACTAAAATTGAAAATTGTACCATCCATGTGACAGATGATGTTGAAGTAATACACACTGGATTGTGAAAGGAATTAATATAAAAGCAAAGATTAGCTTTACCTCCGTAAAAGCAAGATTTATAAGATAGGAAAGAAACTGTCCACCGGTTATCATCAGAACGTTCGTGCTCACCAACCCTCCCCTTACTTCTGATGGGGATGCTTCTGCAATATATACGGGAGCAGTAACGGATGCTATACCAACGCCCAGGCCAACCAGAAGCCGTCCTGCTATAAGAACATATGGATCCGGTGCAGCTGCCATGACAACTGATCCAGCTGCAAAGATAACATCAGCAAGAAGAGTAGCTTTTTTACGGCCATATGCATCATTAATCCAACCCCCAGATGCAGCTCCTATCATTGCACCAACCAAAGCCATGCTGACAATGGTTTCCTGCAATAAGAAGCACAAGCAGAAGAATGATCAATTGTTGAGTCTAATTTCTACCAGACTAAACTATAGAATACATATTGGTAAAAATCCAAGAAATTTGCTACCTGTAGGAAACTACTCTGGTTAACTGCCTCAAAGTCATCTTTTATGTACAAAAGGGCCCCGGAAATGACACCTGCAATGCAATCACACTTGAAAATCAGCTATCATGCTACAAACTAATCTGTTTAACTGTGAAAATCACGACATTATGCCTGGAACAAACAACAAAAATGTTCTAATTTTACATAGAAAGAAGAAAGAAAATGTAAAACTCCAAAAAAGGCGGATGATTAATGGATCTACAGTAAAATAAGCATACAACTTAAAAACTTTCTTTTCAGCAATATCTACGTGCTTTAAATATTTATCGTGATCAACAACAAAAAAACAGAACAACTCTCCATGGACCACCACATCCAAAGAAATCACATCCATATAAGGCCCACCAAGGCTTAACAAAGAGTGGGCGCATGATACACGGATCCCACTAGAAATCTCAATATTTGGCTTACATTTTCTACTGAGAAATTAACCAAAAAAAAAAAAACTGTTTCGTCTGCAAATTGCATGCTTAAAAAATGTAATGATAAATTAATAGATAGAACATGAGCACATACTAATATATTCTGAAAATCAATACCAATCCACTCACAAAATCACCACGCAGAACAGTAACAACAAATAACAATTTATCAACAAAAAAAAAAGAAGTAAACTTTAGATGCTGAGCAAAGTAATCAACCCGTCAAAGGGGTAAGTTCGAAACAGTAATTACGTCACTACAAAAGAAAAGGAAGAAATGAAAATTAGAAGAAAAATGGAGAACCTGTATCGTAACCGAAAAGCAGACCACCTATACCAGCAATCACAGTCAATCCAACGATATAGGAATTACTGAAATACGACATTCTTCTCTCCGGGAACAAATCCAAATACCCTGAACTTCCAGGTAACGACTCGATCGTCATCTTTTCTTCTTCACTCTAACTCTATTCTCAATCAATCACTTCACTACTCTGTAATCTCAACGAATACAACTCACTCGCACACACGTACACCTCTCTCTCACTCGTTTGACCACCGATTGACTGGAAGAATTCCGAATCCTCCCTAAAACCGAGGAGTGTACAAGCCAGAAAAGAGTGGGGAATTTCAAAATAAATATAAATTGTCTTATTATTTGAAGGAAACGTTAGTTAGGTATGGTTTACGTAAAAAGGGAGCAATGAGATTTGAGCAACCTAATCGTACAAACTTCGTTGGGTACTTCCGACAGGGGACAAAGGATGGGAGGGTAAAGCACAGTACAGAGCCTACAGACAAATGGAAACGTCCGGTTATGATGGAGAGTGACACACAAGAGGGGCGATGTCGCGTTAGGTTGTTAGTTGGGAATCTGACGCTTTTTGTCTCTTTGGACGTTAATGGTCATTATTATGAAGCTAAGGACACTTTAGGTTTGTTCTGGCGTATTAATTAAAGATTATTGATGTTCTTTAGGAGGTCTTCTTGTGTATATCCCTGTGTCTGTGAGTCAATGGCATCTTAATCAATCTTCCATAGCATCTAAACCATGTATTATTAACGCCTTTTTGTTGTTATTGCTTCATCTCTTTTATTTTTTTAGTACATGATTGACGCTTCCTTATTACTTTTATGAAAGCCAACTCCCAGGAGGTGACGCCAATGGATCATATTTATGGATTAGATGCTTTTTCTGGCTGCATTTCAGAACACAACACTTGTAAAACAGAAGAATGTAGAAATGGATAAACCCAGGAAATTCTGGTTGTTGTATTAAAGATAATCCCCTTTTACGGAGAAGAAGAAGACCAGGGCACAAACCTAACAGACTCGACAATGACGTTCCCTGAGTCACAACATCCTAACAGACTCGACACATGGTGCTCTTACACTTGCCAGCCATGCTAACGATACTTAAAGAAAATAACAGAAACAATACATATAACTTACAGACACTTTCTGCGTAACTTTAATAAAACGTTGCGTTTGGAACTCTCTGTAACAACACTTGTCACATCCCATCACCATAATTGATAATCCTATGATCGAGTGGATAACTTGGGTGGTTTTATTTTATATTATTTTATGTTTGCATACCAGAACGGAGAACATGCGGTGTCTCAAATTTTATAACCTAGGACCTATACACCTGCGTCGCTTCATTGCTATTAATGTTTCTCTTGCGGTTGATTCAAACAGAAAACAATGATTTTTCCCTTTTAACCGTTTCAACACACTATTAACATTGATGCACGAAAAAAACACAGAACAAGGAAAACGTGGGATGCAATTACTACAATTAGCGTTTTCTCTTGTTCTTTGACTCGTCTAAACATATCTGAAACTGCAAGTTTAGTTCCTGTGTTTTGGGAGCAAAGCTTTTTATTTCCTGATAGGACCCGACTGATTTTGTATTCTCATAGGCCCTGACAAGTCTTGTCTCAGCTGCCCAGATAAGTTCATCAACTGCCCTGATAGACTTTGTATTGATTTGTCTTTCGCAAATCTGATGCTCAGTGCATTTAGCATTGCTCTTGAGTATTGTCTGGAAGCCATTTTCCAGTCCATACCTGATTTCATCATCATCTTGAACTCATCGTAGCTGATTCGACCATCCTACAAAACAACAAAACAGATGACAAAGTATTTGATGCTAAATCTGTTGGATGATGGGCTTACCTTGTCAAGATCAACATCAAATATGATGTCTCTGATCACCTGCTCGTTGTTGGGACCGGGGTTGAAGTCATCTATCAAGGTTGCTTTCAACTCTTCGAATTCAATGTATCCACTTCTGTCCTTGTCGAAGAAGTTGAAAGCTCGAGTTAGATGTTCGTCGTTGGCTATTCTTATCAGGTGAATGATCATTGTCACAAATTCCTCACAGCTCAGTGTTCCATTTCCATCAGTGTCCGCCTTTACAAGACAAAATGCAAGTTTTGTACAATGCAAGTAAGAGAAATGGACAACTCTTACGTAGCAAATTAATATAGCTGAGCTGATAGAAGTCAGTCTCGTGATCTAACAGACTCACCGCATCCATTAACATTTGGACCTCAGGGTCAGGAATAGAATGTCCAAACTTGTGCAGGCCATCTTTCAGTTCTTCAAATGACAGACCTCCGTTGTCGTCAGTATCCAATTCATTGAACATCTGTTTGATCTGACACATTTGCTCGTCTGGCAAGTTGTCAGCTACAACCTATAAAACATGAAAACTCAGACTCAACTCTTAAAAGGTTTGTTAAGCGACTACATTGAAATCTGCAGAACAGAACAAGAAACAAACATTGAACTCACTCTAAGAACTCTCTTCTTGAACTTATTCATCAGGGAGAATTGCTTGATCCTTGTTCGGACATTCTCTCCAAGTGACACATTAGGGGCACTGTCTGCGTTTTGTATCCAAGGGTGTCCTTCACATGGGATGCATACTAAGTTTAGTACTAAAATTTTAACTCTCTACATGTCATGCATGGTTGCAGACATGCTTATCGAATGGAACAAAAGCATTAGGAGACGCAGCAAATTACCAAGTACTTCTTGAACTGTCAATCTGCTGTAAGGATTTTGATCAAGCATACTCCTTACAAGGCCTTTGGCTTCTTCAGAAACTTTAGGCCATGGATCCCTCTCGAAATCAATGTGACCACGAACAATTGCACGGGCAATTCCTTCCTCAGTTTCTGCAGAATCCAAGTCCAGAATTTCACGTTAGTAATTAGCAGTAGTCCAAGGGAAAAAAAGCAACTTGCAGATCCTTCTTTTACACGAATTCATGACCACACGCTTGGTTTTCCGCATTAGAAAGATTATTTGTATTTACCTGCCCAAAAGGGAGGAACCCCGCAGAGCAAGATATAGAGAATGACACCTGTGCTCCACACATCAATTTCAGGTCCATAATTTCGCCTCAGGACTTCCGGAGCCATGTAATATGGACTACCAACAATTTCCCTGAAACGCTGACCTGCCATCAAATTTCCGGAGTGAATTAAGGCCCGAGACATGCACATTAAAAACTAGTAGAGAGGATAAAAATTGCATAACATGTACCTGGTTCAAAAAATATTGAAAGACCAAAATCAATTGACTTAAGTTGGGAGTTTTCAGTTCCATCTGCAAATAAGAAATTCTCTGGTTTTAGGTCTCGGTGTATGACCCCATGTTCATGGCACACCTGCAACAATTGTTAAAATGTAAGATTAATAACACTAACTTTCATGGATATCCAATTAAGAACATAAATAGCCAACATGCCTTGACAATCTCCAAAATGGTCTTGATAACCAAGGCAGCTGCTCTCTCTGTGTAATGACCTTTTGCGACAATCCTATCAAAAAGCTCACCACCCTCACAAAGTTCCATGATAAGATACACAGCCTCTTTATCCTCATATGCCTCCTTGAATGTGACAATGTTAGGATGCTTAGGCAAATGGCTCATAATCGCAACTTCTCTCCTCACATCCTCCACATCTATTTCTGTCTTGAGTTTAGCTTTAGATATGGTTTTGCATGCATATGTCTCACCACTTTGAATATCGAAACACTGATACGTGACCCCAAACTCTCCTCTACCTAATTCTTTCCCAAAATTGTACTTTTCAAAGATGTTGCTGCCTGTGGGCTCGTTAAGAACAGAAACAGAACGGCCATATTTACGTTTAGTCTCATGGTGATCCGGGTAGGGATTGGGTCTACTGCACTCATGATTCAATCTCTTGGATGTAATTCTGTCAACATTTGCATGTGAAGAAAAACAGCCTCCCATGGAATAAATGTAAAAGGGTTTCCTCTCTTCCTCCTTTTTTGCACAGAATCTTCCTTTTGGTAAGGTTATGGGGTTATTGGCTTATGAAGCTCCCATGCAAAGCAAGAAAGAGGAAGAGAGCGATAGCGAGAGAGAGAGACTGGGGAACCTACAGAACAAAGAAAAATATGAAGAAACAACCCAACAACAGAGTATGGTTAAGGGGGGGCTTTGTCAGCTTCAACGGCTTATAACGAATCGATTATGACATTGTCTCTCCATGTTCTTAGGACGGTTAATCGTTGTTGGTAGCTAGTATCTTCCTCATGATGTGGTGGAAAGCTTTGGAATGAGTTGCATACAACCAATTTCAACCAAAAAAATGCAAAATAATTAGATTTTTCCTTTTTCATTTCATTAATAATCATATCTCTATGTCTAAAAAGCACATTTATACATCAACAAACATGTATAAACTTTCCTATCAAATTATAATCATAAACAAATATATAATTTAAGCTGCTATCTTCCCTTGACTAAAATCCTACTAAAAAATAAGGACTCTTGAAGTGATCTTAAAATTGAAACCTTGCTTTCTATTAAAGAGTATAGTAGGCTCGGACTTAAGTAAGGGCTGAAAAGACACCTACTCAGTAATTATTCTTAACCTGCCTCTATTTTATCTCATTTTATTTTTTACGAAGACTCACTCTTAACACTTGTAAAAAACAAAAAGAGACAAAATATGAGACTTTTTTTAATTTTCCTCGTGACATATAAAATATTAAGAACCTATAAAATATTAGAAACGCCTGAAGCATAGAATTTAATAATGATCAATCCAATTTTATTAAAATACTTGATATTTATTGCTATTTCGTTTTAATCACTACTTTAAACCATTTCTAAGCAATGAGATGTCTTAGAGAAATATATATTCATCATCTCTTACCATAGGACTAGAGATGTCAATGAGCTCGGGCTCGACTCGGCTCATTGAAAAGGGTGGCTAGAATGGCCCGAGGTGTGGCTCAGCTCGACGGGCCAAAAACTGCCTTTGGCCTTGCCCTCCAAGCTTGCCCGGGCCACGGGTTGTCCATCGGGCTTGAGTAGGCCAGAGCATTTAATTTATTTTTAAAATTTTTTTAAAAAATTTAAAAAATTGTTGTTGTATTTTTAAATTTTCACAAATTATAAATTATAAAATAATCATTTATAATAAAATCTAAGATGAAATTACTCATAAATTATACAAAAATATTTATATGAAAAGTTAATAAGTTAATAGTTGTAGTAAATTAAATCTACTATCTTTTAC
>JANZXP010000001.1:19890586-19918104 GCA_027576715.1 Erythroxylum flavicans
AAAAGAACTACTAAGTTATTCATAATGGGGCACTTTACAAAACAATGATACCTATTCCTCTAGATTATGAGAGGAATGGGGTATTACCCAAAAATAGGTAATCAAAGTAATAGCTCTATAATCATACTCTTTTACCAAACTCAATTTTTCATTCCATACCCATTCTCCTTTTTTCATACCCACTAAACAAGCACACCCTAGTCATTCAATTTGTTTTGTTGTTCTACCATTGTGAGAAATATGGCTCCTGAGGTTTCATCTATTTTTTAATTTCTAAATACGGGAGGAGACTATATAAACTTTGCTATATGTTGTACGTTGAATATATATAGTTTCTATGACTGTATAAAATAACATTGGAACGATTATACATGAAATAATATTAGGCAAAATCAACAATACTTGTAGAATTAGTAATACTATGGCTAATGTCTTCCCATTCATCTAATGTCAACATAGCATCCTTGCGCAAGTCTAACAAAATATTGAAAATAAACTTAACCTAAGGATTTAAATGACTAAAAAGTTATTTAGTTGGACAATAATAAGTTTCAACCCTATTTTAAATAACTATACAAAATATTTAAACTTCAGCATAATCTTTAATGTATGACAAGAAACCTTCTCACTTACCAAGTCTTCGAGTAAGCGCAAGACTGAAAAATACAAGCATTTGTGCAGGATGATCAGGAATTTTGCTTAAAGCAGTATCCCTTTCATCATTCGTTAATCCCTCTATCTCACCCAATGCACCATCTAACTCTTCAATTCTTTGTAATCATTTAGGTCCCAATACTCTTACACGATTCTTTTTTCACCTCTTTTATGTTACCACCAAACAACCTAACAACAACAATAATTGACTCTGCATGGCTTGGTTCTCCCATATCATTATTCTTTTTTTTTCCTTTTTGCTGAAATATTTTCAACTTGTCTTTCAACAATTGATATTTGAGGTTGGGTAAAAGATTCATCCATGTCATGCGAACCATGCTTAACTCCATATTCATCTTCACCACCTTCATTTATCTCACCTAGACCTTCTTGCCTTTCCATTTCTTCAAGAATATCCGCAGCAGTTTGTGCGTCATTTCCAATTGCACGATCTTCTCCATAGATCCCAGCCAACTCATTATAGAAAGGAAAACTTTTGTATAGTTATTTAAAATAGGGCTAAAACTTATTACTTATTTTTTGTTCAACTAAATAACTTTTTAGTCATTTAAAGCCTTAGGTTAAGTTTATTTTCAATATTTTGTTAGACTTGCACAAGGATGCTATGTTGACATGAGATGAATGGGAAGACATTAGCCGGGGTATTACTAATTCTACAAGTATTGTTGATTTTGCCTAATATTATTTCGTGTATAATCGTTCCAATGTTATTTTATACAGTCATAGAGACTATATATATTCAACGTACAACATATAGCAAAGTTTATATAGTCTACTCGCGTATTTAGAAAGTAAAAAATAGATGAAACCTCAGGAACCATATTTCTCACAATGGTAGAACAACAAAACAAATTGAATGACTGAATAAAATGCATATAAACCAACTTACATCAACACCCAAGTTTTTAAGGCTGAGGTAAAGAAACTAAAATAGGTAGTTGAAGCTACATATGGATTTAACAACATATTATTATAGCATGGCTCATTTGAGTAATTTTGGTGGCTATGGTCTTTTTAGTTCTATATTTTTATATCTTACTGAATCTTAAAAAAAAAAAGCTTATAGACCAAATATATTATTACATTTCTTAAGTCCAATTTCTCCATTTCACTGTAGAAATAGAACAAATAATCGTTTGGTTTTATTCTCTTAAGATTTTTTTTTTTTTGGTTTTAGCCCACAACAATTATGGATGTTTTGGTCTTTGTATTAGTTATTCCTTTTTCATTTTAAATTTATGTTTTCAAACCAAACATTGACATTACATCATCATTAGAAATTCTTAGGAATAAACCAAACTAAAAAATAAATATTCTATATATTCCTCATCTATTCTATTCCTAAAGAATCATCATTTTATTCCTTACATATTTATGCAGGTAAACCAAACACCCTGTAAAGATAGGGGGCTGATGGGTCTACTTTTTCCCCAAACACAAGGAATAAAGATGCATTTTGGATTGTATATTAAGTATATTTTCTTCAACCAAACAAAGAAACAACGTATTACCAAGAATATATCAGTAATGGAATGGTCATTCCAGTCAACCAAACACCCTGTCAATAACAACTGCAAAAGAAGTTGACATTATTACCTACCTTTTAAGTATCTTTGTTGAATGCACAGATGGCTCATCCTTACAGATATGCTGGCGAGAATGTGGAGTTTCAGGGCCTTCATGTGTTCAAGGTATCTAGAAATCCTTGTTATTGCAACAAATTTTAGGATACTGGTTTCCTTCTAAGAGACCTGCATCAATTAGTTTGAGTTTGTGACGAAACATTTCCTTCGTGGGCTCTGAACTTCTAATCATTAGCTTTGAATTGAATATGTTATACCTCAGTTTGATTGTTGGTGCGCTATTCCTCATCAGCTTGAATTTTTGTGGACCCCGTACAGGGAATAATTAGTGTTGCTGATATCATTGGATTCACTGGTTCTGAAATGATGTCATCCAAACCTGATGGTTAGTACATGAGATTTAAACACACACCTAAAACTACATTTTTACTCTTTAAAGTTTACGGCATTTGTTAATAGCAATATGCAATGAGCTGTACTAGAGTTCAATGTACAAGGATTTAGTGTACTTGATTTATGTGAACAGAAAGCTAAAATCCCATCACTATCTTGTTTTGCAGGGTCTCTGAAATCTTGTGATTGCTCCATTGATCTTGTTAGTATTCTTAAGCATGAAATTCGGGATGGGCAGTTAAGCTTTAGAGGCAAGAGTGTGCTTGAGGTAATTAAAGGAAAATAGTTTAAAGTAACAGCATGTTGAATTTTAGCTCAACGATAAGTCATTTATATCAACGTGTTCATTAGCAAACATGTGTTCACATAATACTTGTTTGGTTGTGTAACATTAGGCCATGTGATACTGCCATACTAATTCTTGTGACGGCTACTGGTCAATTCAAGAAGCCATAATATAGACTTATTAAATTTAGTATTCTTATGGTGGATTCTAGTGATGGAATGCAACCTTTTACTACCTGTAAACATTATTCTTATTTTCTGTTTCAAACTCCATTCAGTCATTGCTTTGTTGAGGGATGCATATAGACAACTCTTATTTATAATGTTCTTTAGATTTGTCTGCAGAATGGGAAACCTAGCAGTGTGGTGAGGGTAAGGGGTTTAGTGATAGCATATAATAGCACGATGGAAATATGAGTGGGATTAAAAAGCTGCAAGATTGAAGGACTGTCAGATTTTTGTCCTAAAAGATATACAAAGTAAACATAAGATGACTGCTTTTGAATCCTCCCAAGTGCTATATAAGAAATTTGTGCTAGGTTTAAAATGGCTTCCTAATTCCAGTTTCTGATAACACAAAAAACCCTACCTGTTCTTAACCAGTCAGTTGTGTTTTGGTACTTGTTAGTCACATGATTGGCATAATTGCTGAGCTAAAACAAGTAAAAGAACGGGTATACTAAAGGACACTGATAGGCAGAGCCGTGGAATGATTCTTCATCACTGTTTCCTCCCTTTCTTCTTTCACAGTTTAAAGTTTCTGATCAGATCTATTAATTGGAAGTAGAAAATTAAATGAAGAAACTGTCCCTTATTCTTTTTCATTTAATTTAGGTTATGAAGAAATATTGCTTCGTTTGTCTTAATCAAATTCAATCAGTTTTTGATCCTGAAAAGTTCAATTGATATAAGTTTTGGTTTGGCAATTGATCTGTATACCTTGTGACTCTTTGCAGCTTGGTTGCAGGTACGGACTTTCAGGAATATTTGCTTGCCTGAAGGTAATTGCCATTTAACCATCCTCTGGATTCCCAAATTTTACTCACTTTTATATTACTGAAGTGTAATTTTATGTACTATTATCTTTTCCTATTTCTAGTACCCGAGGTTATGGAACATTTGGTTTCACCTTCAGTATTTAAAATGTTTGACGAAATGGGACCTTGATTTGGGTGATTGACATACAGCTCTTGTATATCAAGTATTGATAGGTATTCACTGATTGAAATCTGTAGTAAAGCTAAAATTTTTCTCTTTTGTAAAGGAAGAAATATGCCATATTTTTGTATCTCTATCACAAAATAAAAAAAAAGAAATGGATTGATTAATAATATTCCTCCAAATCAATCATTATATGATGATGTCCGAAAGTGGTCTTGAAAAGAGCCCTTATTAAATGGTCTTTGTGGTTTTCCAAGTCAAAAGTAGTTTGATATGCTGAAAGAGATTAATCTCCCTGTAATATAAACAAGGGGAAAGTCACACCCTGACACCCACACACTCATGTAAGCAAACACAAACACCAATTCCATGTAAAATCCCCAATCTAATCTCAATATGTGTAACTTAAGGATTTGTGAATGTCTTAATCGAAGTTGAATTCATTGAAGTTAGTGAATTGGTTCACAGGGTGCGTCTACAGTGCACTTTCAGGACCTCAATGCAGAAACTATAAGGTGCATAACTATACCAAATGTCCTTGCTAATCTTGAGCAAGCTCGGGACAGACAGAGCCAACAGCCAGAGAGCCCTCTTACTCCATCAAGTTGTACTTTGTTGCCCTCAGTGCGCTTCTATGCTGGAGACTGGGAAGAACTCCCCCCAGTTTTGTCTATTGTGAGAAATGAGGCATCTGAAGTGACGCCAGGGATGAGCCTGAGCTTCTCTGAGGAAGATTTTCTGGATGGATGTAGTAGCCAAGATGGTAGTATTGTTGGCCACGAGCTTCCTTCAAGACGTTCACGGAAGCTTTCTGGAAGTCAGGCATGGGAAAGGGCTAGTGAGACAGATCATGGAGGTGGGTATGATGTCATCTTGATGACAGATATCCCATATACCCTGAGTTCTTTGAAGAAGCTTTATTCTCTTGTAAAAAAGGTTAGTTTGTTTCTTCTTTCCCCCTGTCTGTTTATGAAGTTCAATTGTTAAATACTTTTATCATTATTGTTTGAACAACCATGTCTTTTTGTCTCTATGACTTACGTTCAACTCTTTTGCTTTTCAAACAGTGTTTAAGGCCACCATATGGTGTCTTATACTTGGCAACAAAGAGACATTATGTTGGTTTCAGTAACGCTGCTCGGCACTTTAGATGCCTGGTTGATGAGGAGGGCATTTTTGGAGTCCATCTAGTAAAGGAGACGACAGAGAGAGCCATTTGGAAGTTCTTTTTCAAGCGAACATAAGCTTACAACTGGTAAAAAAGTACAGAAGAGGAGAGAACACAGATTTTCATTTTTTTTAAAAAGAAATATCATCATTATTCTTTTTCTTATTTAAATAATAGAATCAGAGTTGCAGGTTGCATCTGCTTTTGCTCCAGTATCCTGTGGAATCTTTATATACCATACCCCCACATCCAAATATTTTTTGTACATCATGTGCACCGATTGTATAACTTCAGTTATGTTGCACCAATGTTAGCCCTTCTTGCAATAAAGCTCGGAATGCCATACTGAAATGCTATCTCACCATTTTGCTTATACTTAGAACAAGTATGCCTGTCGTTTTAGATAATGTAAATTGTGAATTTAATAGTTGTTTTCTCGAGAACAACTACGGGTTCATTTAGTTTCTTATAAGTTTTAGTTTTAGTTTTTAATTTTTGCGTTTAGTTTTTGTTTTTATTAAAAATAATAAAAATTTATTTATTTTAGAATTATAAAAAGATGAAAATACGAATTTATTTAGTTGATATTTGTAATAATAATTGAAAACAAAAATATGTTTTATTTAATCATCTTGTTTTTTAACCATATTCTTGTTATATTATTAACTGTTAATATTAATTTTCAAATTAATTTATTTCTTAACATATTAAATTTTATTTTTAAATTAATTAATAAAAATAAAATATTTAATATATTTAAATTTAATCAATTATTATAAATAATTGAACTAATTTGAAATACTTGAAATATTTTATCACGAAAAAAGAGAAATGGCCCTTCCTTACTAAAATTACAAATTATTAAACCAACTTTATTTCAATTCAAACGTGAAATAAAAATACAAATTATAGGTTCAACTAGATATTGAAACAATATACTCTATTTTTTTCCAAATCAATATGGCTAAAACTCTATTTCTTAACTAGATTGTTGAATGACTCCAAACTTTGCACTTAAAAAATTAACAAATTCATAAGATGAGGCCTTCGTTTAATGGACCAGATGTAAGATCTTCGTGAGGAAAAAATGGAGCTGTTTTTTATTAGTATACCTATATAATTTTTTTTAACAAAGTCATAAAACTATTAGTTTAAAAGATATAATGAATATAATTGGGCACTATCTATAATTTAATTTTGATCATGTCACCTTACATGTTCTTCCAATACAAGTAAAGTTGTAGCTTTTTATAGGTTCCTAAAAACCCTGAACGACCACCAACTATTGAAGGTTGGAATAGTTCCATTACTTTCCTATATAAGGTCTGGAACTTTTCCAAGTATACATTCTTTTGGAGTTGGTACCCCATTAGACCAAGTATACATTCTTTTGGAGTTGGTACCCCATTAGACCAAGTATATATTCTTTTGGAGTTGGTACCATCTTTCAGCTCCTTAACAAGTTGGCATAGATCTCCATCTTGCTCCTAACTTGCTTGTATCTCTAGCAATAAGTCCGTTTGAAACTGAGAAATAACCATGCTGTATAACTCCTTACTCGTGACCCTTAAAAAAACATTTATATGGTTTTCTAAGCCTTCTTATGTTTGACTTCAAAATCAAAACCTAAAAGTTTAGGTAACCATAATCATTGAAAAGGAATAGTAATTTTCTGTTGAAGTAAATATTTCAAACTATGGTGATTCATATGTACCATAAATTTGTGGCTTGTTAAGTATGAGACCAATGACAAATGGCCGTTACTAATTCCAATAAATCTTTCTCATATGTTGATATAGATATGCATAGCAGGGAGAAGAGTTTTACTTACATAGGTTAATGGGTGAGCATCTTACGTTAGGATCAATTTCTACCGTCATTGTTATGATAAAATCTGGAAGTGTTAATACATAAGCATTCTTTAAGGCTAACTTTAGTTCTTCAAAGGCAATGCCATCTTCTCTAGTCCACTAATCTTATTAATGATTTCCTTATTTGCCTACAATTCCGAATAAACCTCCTACGTAACCAATTAACCCCAAAAAAATTCTTAGTTGTTTCAATATTTTTGGAATGGGCCAATCAGAATTACTTGATTTTTTAAAGATCTGTAGCTAGTTCTTCCTCCTCGATAATATAACCTAAATATTGCACTTGATTATGACCAAATGAATATCTTGAAAGCTTAAAAAATAGCTTATGTCTTCTTAGCACTTGGAATACTTATCTAAAACGTTCCAAATATTGATGCCAAGTTATACCTTACACTAAAATACTATAAGATAAAACTAATACAAACTTCCTCAAGTACACTTTAAAGATTGAATTCATTAAAATTTAAAATATAGTTGGAGCATTGGTAAGGTCAAATGGAATTACAAGAAATTCATAATGATCCTCGTATGTTTTAACTGTTATTTTATGTATATCCTTATTATGAATTCTAATTTGATGATATCCAACCTTAAAGTTTAATTCTGAAAAATACTTCATCCTATATGACTCATCTAATTACTCTTCAATCAAACGTATAGAAAACTTATCTAATAGAAAGCTTGTTTAAAGCTTTTTAATCAACATAAATATGCTGAAATCCATCTTTCTTTTTAACTAAGATGACTGGTGAATGGAAAGGACTTATATTTTTATTTGTGATACCTTGCTTCATCATGTCCTCCACCAATTCTTACACCACTTCTTTTCGTATTCAAGCATATTTATAAGGCTTTAAATTGATTGCAATAACTCCATACTTCAATAAAATTCTATGATTATATAGGTGAGATGATGACACTCTTTGTGGCTCCTTAAAAACATCGGCAAATTCTTCTAATCATTGTTTTAATTCTCCTGCTCCTTCCATTATTGCATCATTTTCCTTTATTTCCATACATATAGTTTAAAGAAAATGCTCTAGAGAAACACTTAATTTTATATAGTCAGATTACAATAGTACTGAGAACTTGCATATAATTCCCTTACTTCTCATTCATTTCTCAATTATCTTAGTATCCATTTGTGAAATTCCTTCCACTTGATTACTATTTAATCCCATCATTCTTCCATTCTATGTAAACTACATAGGTCCTTTGTGGTAGTTGCAAACTATGTCATTTAGGTTTTTAAAACCATTTTACTCCTAATACTATAAGCTTCCTACTATATTAATTACCAACATATCGCTTTGAAAATATTAGCCATTTATGTGCCACCTAAAGTCCTTGTATTTCTTCTTACTTATAATCTTCATCGACCCCTTATTATAAGTATCATGGGTTTAATTTCTTCCAATCCCTCATCATTGTTTTCTTTCACTTTATCCTCTATGAAATTATGTGTGCTCCCTCCATCCATTAAAATGTGTTTTACCTGATTCTTATATTGTCTAACTATCTTCATTTGTTGAAATTTTTTGTATGTTGCCAACCACTAATTGTAATAAAACAGTTGGTTGCTGATTGCTTTCTTGTTCATTCACCATTTCCGCCTTCCTTTCATCATCTTTAACCAGATACATTTGTATCATTTTCTCTGATATTTATGTCCCAACACAAGCGTTTTATCATACTAAAATTAAAGACCTTTGTCCTTCTTTCGTTTAGGTCCTTGCTACTTGTATGCCATTTCATTTTATGCTCCCCATTTTATTCCTAGTTGTCATTTGGGGTTTCTATAAAATTCCTCTCATGTTTTTCTATGAGTATGAACTTGATCCCTCTTGCACAAACATCCTTCCATTACTTTTATATAAACTTGTACCATACAAAAACACCATCTTTTATTTCTTTTCTAAATGATAAGCCTACTACAATTTTCTAAGATTCCATATCTTTATAAGATATTAAATTCCAACTTTTAGCCCTTTCAAGAACCAACTTACCAAGTAAGCTTCTAGTATGATCAATTTATCAGATAGAAGACCAAGATTGGCATAATATTCCCTCACTATGCTAGTTTGCCTTAACTCCTTCAATTCACCAATGAAATCTTCGAAAGCTAACTCTTTGAAACTTTATTTTGGAGCTAGGCTGTATTCTCCCTAGATATGACTCTCCATTGTTATCCTATTCTTCAATAGAGTCGATACCATTCTAAGGCTTCTCCTTTTAAGTGCATAGCTAAAATTCCAAATTTATCTTCTAAAAGAATTATATCTAAATAAATAATTATCCACTCGTGACTATCCTATTGTACAATCCTTCTCTATTAAATGTTACAAACTCAATCTTATAGAGTTTGATAGGTATATGGTATTTTTTATGTTGTGAAGCTCCTGCTTCGACCTCAAGTAAAACTAATAATAAAAAGTTATACTTAATCAAGCAATTAACGGTCTTGAAGTATAAAGAAGGCACTGCTATGTTTAATCATTTAAATGAATTTTAATTGTTGTTCAGAAATTTTATGCCATGGAGCTCAAGTTTGATGCTAAGTTTAGGGACTTCTGTTCCTTGGTACTCTACCAAATGCTTAGGACACTTTTTAAATGACTATTTGCAATTCAACTCCTAATGAGAAAATTAGCCTAAACATTGCTAAAATAGGTGTCTTGAATAAGTAAATGAGAAAAAATCTCAAGGCTCTTCAACACAATTTGAAGAGGCACTTGTTATAAAGAATGAAGGGAGAAGTAAGATCGAGGGTCTATTCGGTAGAGGCAAAAGTTAAAGCAAGTCCGAATGAAGATACAAAAATATGCAATGCTATTATTGTGATAAAATAGGTGACATCAAACAGTTTGGTTATAAATAAAAAAAGAGATAAGAATGGCGATAATAAGCATGATAAAAGGCAAGATAAGAAGCAAGATAAAAGGGATCAAGATAATGATGATCATGTTGCTACTACAATTGATGATGATTTTATCATTGTTTATGATGAAAATTTGGTTAATCTTGACAGTTATGGGTTAAGTTGGGTAGTCGATAATGATTTCTCATTGTATGTTACATCAAGGAAGAAGTTCTTCACATCTTATACTCCTGGTGATTATATGGTATTAAAGATGGGTAATGATGGCTAGGTAAAGGTCATGGCCATTGGAGATGCCTGCTTGGTGATTGATACTATAGCAAAGTTAGTGCTTAAGAATGTTAGACATTCACTTAAACTTGATCTCGATTAGTAAGTTTGATGATGAAAGTCTTTGCAACACCTTTAATAGAGGATAATGGAAGCTCACCAAAGGCTCCTTAGTGGTAGCTCGTGAAAAGAAGCACACAAGCCTTTATCTAAGGCATGATTCAATTACAAAGGATTATGTCAATTTTATAAAAAATGATCCAGTAAAATTATGGCATCGACTACTAAGCCATACGAATAAGAAGGGACGTAATTGTTTGGTTAAGAAGAACTTGCTACCTAAAGTGAAGATTGCAAATTTAGAAAAGTGCCCTCATTGCATGGTTAGTAAATAAACTAAAGTTTCATTCAAAATCCATTCTCCAACGAGAAAGTAAGTTTACTTGAGTTAGTTCATTTAGATGTTTGTGGTCTATTGAAGGTAAAGTCTCTTAGTAGTACACTTTATTTTGTTACCTTTTTTAATGATGATTTTAGAAAACTTTTGGGTGTATGCTTTGAAATTTAAAGAATAAGTGCTTAATGTTTTAAAGCAAATTTTAGCTTTAGTTGAAAGACAAACTAGGAGAAAATTAAAGTGCCTTTATTCTAATATTTGAGGTGAATATACTGGACCACTTGATAATTATTGCAAATCATAAGGCACTAGGCATTAAAAGACTCCTCGAAAGAACCTTCAATTGAATAGAGTAGTTGAAAGGTTAAACAGAACTTTGATAGAAAGAACAATTTGCTTCTTATCAAAAGCCAAACTACTTAAAAGCTTTTAGGGTAAGACATTGAATACAGTAGCTCATGTAATTAATCTTTCTCCTTGTGTTTCATTGGTCTAATAAGGATGTCTTCTGTGACCACTTACGTGTGTTCAAATGCAAAGCATATGTGTATATACTTAGAGATGAAGGAAAAAAGCTAAATTCAAAGACATGACATTATATATTTGTGGGCTATAGCTAAGATGAGTTTGGATATAAGTTATATGATCCAATTGAGAAGAAACGTGAGTGGTATTTTTTAAGGACCAAACAATTAATGATATATAGACTCAAAATACTACATATCTAAGAAGTGATTATTTGGTTAACTTGGATCCAACTTTGCTCATATTTGCACCTATTCTAACTCATAATTAAGATGACCATCAAGTTGTTAATGGTGATGGTAGTATAATTAAAAACTTCCATTGATAATGGTGAAACTATTGGTGACCATCATCAAGACAATCCAAAATTTAGCCAGTCCCCTTAACAAGGTCTGCTCGCGAGTGAAAACCTTCTACAAGATGCTTTACTAATGTGTGTATACTTTTGATTGACAGGGGAGAGCCTGAGTGCTTCCAAAAAGCTATTAGGAGTGATGAAAAACAGCTTTAAATGGATGCATGGATAGATGAAATGAAATCCTTATATGATAATCACATGTTTAATCTTGTTAAGCTACCTAAGGATAAGAAAGCTTTACAAAATTGGTGGGTATACAAGTTAAAACAAGATGAGTATGCTAAGTGATCACCACCCAAAGTGAGGTTTGTTATCAAAGGCGATAATTAAAAGAAAGGGGTACACTTTCAGGAGGTATTTGCTTTAGTTGTCAAGATGTCCTCAATGGGAGTTGTGTTGGGTCTTGCCACTATTCTGGACTTGGAGGTTGAGCAATTGGACTTGAAGACTACTTTTCTTCATGGTGAATTGGAAGAAGAAATTTATATAAAGCAACCACAAGGCTTCAAAGTAAAGGGCAAAGAGGATTATGTTTATAAATTGAAGAAAAATTTGTGTGATTTTATCATTTAATATGGCTATCTTATGTTAATATTGAACTGTTTAGTATTTAATATTTTGTAGAAATTGTTGTAGTTGTCTCATGTTTATTTTGAACCATGTTTAGCACTTAATACTTTGTAGACATTGTTATGATTCATGTCACTTATATGTGATTACATTTAGTGATGGAAGGTTTGAACAATATGAACGATTCCAATGATTGTGTGGAAATAAATGAAAAAGATGGGGGTATGGAATGATACCACAGAGATATATTTAATCTCCTTGATGGTTGAAGAAGTGAAGAAGGGAAACCAAACGACTATTACCTTTTTCAAATCTGGTTGGAAGAATATTAATGCCCCTCTTCAGACAAAATTCAATAAGGAGTATACTGATATTCAATTGAAGAATAAGTATAATGGATTAAGAGCTAGATTAAAGAATTTCAAGAACTTACTCAAAGAAATAGGAATCAGTTACAACTTATTTGCTGGTGAAGTTAAAGCTACAAATGATTATTGGAAAATTCTATTTTAAGGTAAAATATGTCCTTGTTTTATTAATATATCATATTATATAATATTTATTCTCATATCCCTTTTTCATCATTATGGGTGCATAAAATGACTCACAAATTCAAGAAAAAAAGATGTAAGGAATTTTCAAACTTGTGTCATATTTTTAGAGATACTACTGTAACTGATGTGCATGCATATCCATTAATTAAATCTCCAGCGAATAGTAAAAAAGAGGAACATAGAAATGATGTTGATGAAGATTACTCGTATGATGAAAAAGAAGATCAAGATATAAGTTCTCCATCTAAGAGAAAGAAATCTCCTAAGAATAAGAAGGCAAAGAAGACACATTTTAACATTGTAGAAGAGGTCTTGCTTATACTTGGTGAACAATAAAAAAGAAATAATGATTTACTTGAGAAAAAACTGAGTAAAACATCATCCACTATAGATAATAGATCTCAAGAGTCTAACATAATGATGAAATATCTGAATTTTTTAGATGAATTGGGTGTTGACAATGTGCAATATGGAAAAGCTATAAGGCTTTACATGATTCTCCACTTTATAGGGATATTTTTATAAAAATGACAGAAGGAAGCTGGATTAGATTATGTCGCTTTAGTTATATTTTCATGTTATTGAATATCGAATTCTTATTAATTTGACACTTTTATGTCTTACTATTCCATAGTTTGAACATTTTAAGTTTGTGTTTTGTATCAATTTTTGACTTAATGTTAAGTCTGTATTTTGTATGAATATTTTGTCTATATTTGATTAAACCTTCTGATTGAATGTTTTATTAATTATTTAATGTTGGCATTTTACAAACATGAATTTCTTATTAGATTTCAAATTAGATTCTGATGATGAACGAAAGAAGGTAATTAATATTTCTCTAGCTAGGGGAGGGAACAAATATTTTCATTTACAAAAGCAACGATGTAGAACTTCTACTCTTACAGGTTATGATTGGATATTAGAACTTTTGAATGAGAATCCTACAGGGATTTAGAATGAGAAAGATAATTTTCTTGAGCTTATGTGATGAGTTGAAGAGGCTTAAAAGCAACAAGTCATTTGACTGTAGAGGAACAAGTAACAATTTTCTTGATGACTATAAGGCATAGTAAGATAACTTGAGTTAATACAAAACGCTTTCAACATTCGACCTGGACAATTTCAAAATACTTTTGTAAAGTCTTATACGTAGTTAATCATCTTGCAAAAAGAGTTATTACTTCACCATCTTTTACTAATACACCTCCTGAGATTCAACAAAATTTAAAATTCTTTCCATAATTTTAGGTACATTCATATATTTAATTATTATTTTAATTATGTCCTTATGATTAATAATTATTTTAATTATTAGGATTGTATAAGAGCAATAGACGGTACATATATTAATGCATATGTTCCAACCAATGAATAAATACCATACAGGGGCAAAAGAATTAATTCAACACAAAGTATTATATGTTGTTGCTCATTTGACATGTGTTTTACATATGCAATGATTGGATGAGAAGGTACTGTAAATGACTCTTGGAAACAGTAACAAATCCAACGAATTAATTTCCTATGCCTTCACAAGGTATTATATTATTTTAAATTAACATAGTAATTATGATTCATTTTAAACATTTTTTGTTAATATTATATTCTTTATATGTTAGGTAATTACTATTTGGTTGATTCAGGCTACACTAATATGCCTGAATTTCTTTTACTATATCGAGGTGAAAGATATCATCTGCGAGATTATAGAGATAGAGGAAGATCTCAAGGTCTACAAAAACTATTTAACTACATGCATTCTAAAAGCAAGATTCTCTATATTTAAAAACATGTCGAGTTATGATATAAAGAAACAAAAATTCATCGTTGTTGCTTGTTGTGTTATACATAATTATATTAGAATGGATAGACAAAGCAGTGAATTATTTGACTGTTGTATTGAAAATGAAGAACAAATTAGAGAAAAGATGTAAGTTCTCAAATGGAATATAATATTACTTTAGTACAATTTCGAGGTATGTGTTGGAAGCGTGATGAAATTGCTAGACAAATGTGGAGTAATTATATTATTTCTAATTGATTTATGTTTCTTTTTGTAAATGATAGTACAATTATGTTTTCAAGAATTATAATATGATAAACATCTCACATTGATTAGAATGAGATATAATTTTTTAATTTATAGAATTTTATTATATACAAATAATGTGTAATTTTTTAAATTATATTTAATTTGCATATGTTTTAATTTTAGCTATAATGATAATTAATTAATTTAAAAATATAATGTATTATATTAAAATTATTAATATAAGAGTATAATTACAAAAATAAAAACAGGATGATAAAACAACATATGTTTTTTTGTTTTTATTACAAATCTCAACAAAATATATTTTTGTTTTCAGTTTTTATATTAAAAATCTTAACCAAACATTTTTATAATAAAAAATAAAAAATAAAAAATAAAAACCAAAAATCAAAAACACAAAGGAAACAGAAATTGAACAACACGCCCTGAACTTAAAACATGATAACGGCTAAAATCCTCAAACTTTTCTGGCACTCGAAACGACGTTGGAAGTGAGACAAGAGACGTATGTACTTGATGGGAACAGATATGCTGTTCCAAATTGCTGTGCCTGCTCTGCCTAAATAAATCCCAGCTGTCCATTACAATAGATTGGATGGCTAGGATCTTAAGGGCACACCGGAGTATAGTAATTCGGGAGCCGTACTTGATACAGTCTTCAACGTTGGTGCAGACTGACTGACAGAGCGTACCCAACGACATGACGTGGCACAAATGAGGATTACTCAGCCTGTTTATGATCTTTAAATAATTTAAAATGGCGAGAACATTACAAGCAGCTACAAGAGCGTGCCTCCGGAAGTTCCAACCTTTCTCGCTCAAAACAGTTTTAGGACTGTTAACACACAGAGTACACATGCAAACTTCATTGCTGTTTTTGGTTACCTATCCCTCTCCAAACAGTTTGTGGACTCTTTTAACACCGAGAGTACACATGCAAACTTGATTGCTGTTTTTGGTTTTGTATGGTAAGGTAAGGACTCTACCCTATACTTACATGTGTAATGTAGCCCTCTTTTTCTTTCTCTAGAAAATTGGTGCCTGTAACAAGAAACTCCACTTGGGCTTTGCTTTCTCTCAGTTGTTGACCAACAATTTCATTAAAAGGTACTTACTTGATCAACATGCATAGTACTTTGTTTTATTTAAACCTTGAATATTTTTAACGCTGTTGTGTTTCGGTCCTCTTCTTTTAACTTGCATCTTGAGGAAGATGACTCATTCAGAAGAATGTTGCGAAAGAGGTTAAAAAGTAAAAGGATTGTTCTTTTTTGTAGATAATTCTTTGTTGACCGATTGTTAACTGGAAGCAGGATTACTCTGCCAAAATGAAGCAGGAAACAACTTTACCATCCTTGTGATGTTGGTAGTTTCTGTAAAGAGTTCCCAAATATTTTGAAAGGAAATGAACATTGTACTTTTTCGTCGTTTCTGTAATTAAATGATTAGGGTGTAGTGTTTATAAGCTTTTTAAATTAGGAAGTTGTGAATAGATTTAACTATTGTCTGCAGATTGATTCTTGGGGGTGTATTTATAGTTTAACCAATTCTAGGGTTCTGCTTTTCAAGTTTTACTCTATTTTTCCGATTTTTGATAAACTGAAGCCCCGAAATCTTGATGATGATGTTCTGTTCGTTAGTTTAAGGGCAATCTGTCCCTGGTAGGCAAGAGGTCATGGATGCATCAGATATATGTCCAACTGAGGATGCTATTGCTGCATTGTTACACTATCTGGTTGATCCAAAGCTACTCCAAAGATACTCTGCCAAGGACATCCCATCACAGCTTGATCAGGAATCAGTTTCAAAACAGGTTCTATTTACTTTCTATGGTCCACTCGTAGCTAAGAAATTGCAAGTCTTGTGCAAAAGTACGGTTATTTCAAATTCATCATTGAAGTTAATTGTTGGGAACATTCTGTTACCTCACATCTTGGATCTGGGAAAGTCCCAAAGAAACATATATATTGACCTGTGTGATTTTTCCCCATTGACCAATTGTGGGTTTTGTTTTGGATGCAAGATCGTTTATAAAGGAAATTAGGCTGGGTTGATTTTTTCCTAAAATGTCCTTTTCTGGAATCCTGCGTCAACTTCATTCGTTTTACTAGTGTTATTGGGTGCAGAAACATTGTACTTTTTCTCAAATACCTAAAATACACGTTTTGTCTGAAGGCCCTGTATATGTCTTCTATTTCTCTTTTCTATGTAACTTTAACATGTTAGGAGTTCAGAAATTTCAATATAAGTGGTCAATTGAGGATGCTGTGTATCTAATTACTGTTACAATTGATAATAGAGTAAGAAATTTTAGCTTTTAAGTTGTTTCTTTGTAATGGAAAGTTTCATCAAAAGTAGATTGGATTTGCTCACCTTTAAACAGTTCAAAGACTCTAAGGGACCAGTTTGCTTGTCCTTTTCTGATTAATATTTTATTTACAAGTCCAAAGACTTATAAATATTCAGAGTTCAGGTCACATTCCTGACCTTTTTTTTAACCTTTGGGAATGTCATTAAGAAGTTTTAAAACTCTAATCTTCCATTTTTTCTGTTGCAACTGATTTTGTTCAGGTTTATGCAGTTGTATTACTGTACAACTACTACTATAGAAAACAGCATCTGACGCTAGAATATCTAAGCTTTGAAAACTTCTGCAAGTTAGCTGTGATTCTGAGACCTACTCTATTGGCACATATGAGATTCATGCGCTCTGATGACACAGAATTGAATGACCCAGAAAAGCAGCTTTCTTTGACTGAAAAGCACATTATGAATGCATGTGAGGTATCTAAAGTTTTAGACGCATCAGAAAATATACCGAAGATAGTGGGATGGCCAGTTTCCAAGGTTGCAGTTTTTCTAGTAGACTCCAAAAAAGAGAATTGCCTGTTGCAATTTGGTTCCATTACCCATGGGATTTGGTCAGTGATTGAAAGGGATGTGGGTTTTTCAACCAACAGATCTAAACCTGTCAACGATGTAGAACATGTAGACAAAAAGAAACGAATTATTAAAAGAACATCGAGATGTGAATTGAGCACAGATGAAGCTGACCTTAACCAGCTTGCATGTTCTGCTATCAAGGAAACAACAGGTATGATAGCAACTTGTGTGCTTCAAATAAAAAAATTGCATTTAACATTCTAAAATTGTAATTGATGAAGACAGTGTCATGTTGACTTCTTCTGGTTTGATTACTTGTATTTTAGTTTCCCAGATTTTGAGGTGATTGCACCTCTTAGTGAAATAGTTAAAAACTTAGGTTTACTAGTATATTGCTTTTGGAACTTTTTTTAACTGATTCTTTCATGTGAAACAGGTATTAATGAAAGTGAACTTGTACTCTTGGAGAGCCATACTGTATATTCCATAAGCAAGGAAAAGGCAGCTACTCGCTTCTACATAATTCAGTGTATCGAACCAAACAATAATCATGCTATTCAAGTTCCCATTAATACAGCCATCATTAGGTTTGCTTATGGTTGTAACTTTCTTTTTCTTCTCTTGCTTTGTTCCATTACATTGCAACCAATCATTATTAATGAAAGATGTTCTGGTAATGAATACATGAAGACGACTTGTTTGTCAATGCTACACCTGATATTGACTAGATGATGAAAACAGTTACTAGACCAGTCACATTTCACTTTGATTTGAATAGAGAATGTATGCATGATATTTTCAGGATGGATCACAACTCATAAACTTTTCAGCTAAGAATGTACCTCTTGTAAAATTAGTCTGAGTTGGTTTTGCTAAAAATAAGGCATATAGTGCGCCACCTTAATTAAATTTGCCCATTTTAGAAAAATAATTGAAATGAAACATCGTTTCTTTGTTGGGAATAGCTTGCAGGGCCCTATGTTCCTAAAGAGTACTCGCCAATGGACACATACTTCAGTTGTTGAATACTCTCACCTGCTTCCTTATGCTGGGATTCTGTTGGGCTGGCTTTCCAAGTGCGTAAGTTCGAAATATATTGTGCTCTATGTGTTACACTATGCAGAAAAGCCCAGGCTTTATGTGTTCAGGTTCATCAAAGATTGAATTCGTAGATACATAAACTTGACATTTTACTAAATAATGGTATTGTTGTTTATTTGTTCGTGGATCAATATTTGATTTTATTCCAGGTAAGAGTTTATGCCAAACTCTGTTTTCTGATATCCAAATGCTGTGGACATTATGATTTCCGATTGGATTGTTAAACCAATATTGATGGTATTGCAATTTTGAGTTTCTATTTCCCAGTTTGTTTATTCAAGAAACAGTGGTTATCTAAGCAGCTGTTCATGTGGTTATTTTGTTAAATCTGTTGTTTAGGTTTAGGATACATTGGTTTTGATCCAGGGTTGGGTTACAAGACTAATGTAATTTGTTACCTTGTGTTTGTAACAGGAAAGGACTTTCAAGCTATTTGGAAATTCCAAGAGTGGAATTGGTAACCACAAACTTAAGCAGTCCTGGAAAAAGAGATGACCCATCTCATGTGAATGCTAGCATAATGGTAAGTACAGGTGGTGCTGGTTTATCAAAGCATAGTGGAAGTACTGGACATTCGGAAAACGAGGCAGATGCTTCTTTACATTCACCAAAGCAGAATGACAATATTGGACCTGGCTGCACTGATACAGATTTACATTCAAAAGAGCAGGATACCAATTGCATGGTTGATTCACCAAGTGGTTTGGGAAGGTCCTGCGCTGTGGAAATGAAAGCATCCAATGTGGTTCACACTACAAAGGAAGAACTGACAACTAATGCCAGTACAGTCCAGCCTGATAATTTCCACCAAAAGACGTCAGCGGAGAGATGTTTAGAAGCTTCATCTAGTGGTCACGAGGTATAGATTCTCCTGCTCCATCCTAACTTTGGCAAGTTAAGCTCCTTCCGTTTGCGAATTCACACAAACAAATATAGTTAACATAAGAATTCTACGAGTCTATTAGATTATCCCAGATTACCTGTCTTTTCTAGAAGACTTGGCTGGACTATATCACTCCATCTATGCTATCCTCATTGCAGCTTTCTAGACATAGGATTTAGAAACATGGAGCAATTAAGGGAATGGGTACATGGATTTCATTCACTTTGATACTTAGAATGAATAGCTGTTGTCTAATCATTAAGCCACGGGAATCTCTGATGTATTCAAGGTCTACAATTTTTGAGTAAATGCATAATTTATCATTACAAAATGAGAGCTTTTATTGTGTTGCTGATGGTAAGAATCTCCATCTAAGATCACCTCATTTGATTTGCTACGTCTACCATGGACCTGCAGATTGAGATGTTCTACTCGAGGAGGAGCTGGAGAATATCCCAAAACAAAGACAAAGATGTGACCATCGGAAAAAAGAGGTGCAACAACATCCTTTCAGATCAAGGGGTGTTGCCTTTAAGTGATTATGCTCCAGATACTACCAACTCCGATGATCTTGACAAAATGCCTACCATCACTGCTTCAAATGATAAGGAAATGATACAATCTGCACTTAGATCTATTTTAAGCAGAAGAGATAAATTGGTATGTAATTTCCCTACATTATATACAATTCTGGAGATTCATTCTACCAACTTACAATTCCCTATATTCTAGCAACTTTTGAAAAAAAAAAGAAAACTTATAAGAGCACAAGGTATACATGCAGTGGCACACATAGGTGTATACTTTGTCGGATTGGGGAAAAATGTTATAGCATGATGTTGTGTATGGGTTGTTACGCAACTCTTAGCAAGTCTGGTGATCATCTCCATTACTATATCAGGTCTTCATTTAGATCCATGGTCAGTGACAAACCAATGCTTTGGAGCGTTGTAGAAAGTGAATGGGAATTTATTTATAGTCTGCCATTTGTTTTATTAGCTAAAAGGTTGACTTTCACAAATAAAAAATTTTCCTTCGCAACTTTATTGCTGTGGAAAGTTTCATGTTAGATCTTTGGTTGTTTTTGCAGTCTTCTCAACGTAGAGAAATAGAAGATCAGATTGCTCAGTGTGATGACAGTATCCAGAAAATTTTGAATGGTATGGTCGATTATATTGAGTTTGGAATCATTTTATCTTTCCCAATGGTCCTTCTTGGTCATGTTCTCTAGTTGGACCTCTAAACTTGAAATGTGGGTCAAGATCTGATCATGTTATCCGTCCCAATGGTTCTTCATGGTGATATTCTGTAGTTGGACTTCAAAAATTCAAGTTTGGATCAAATTGTGAATGTTATTCGATTGTTTAGGGACTTATACGACTTATTGGCTTAAATCAGAAGTAACGGATTTATTATGATGCAGGTAATTAAAGGATTGAAAGATTGTGGGAGATAAACAAATCAATGACTTAATGTTGTTTTTCTTAAACCAGTATTTATTGGGTTGGCCACCAGTTTACTGGTTTTTATTCACATCCACAGCAGAGTTGACTGCATATTTTCAGTTGCTCTGAAATTCATGAAATGGATTCACCTTTTGTACAGTTTCATTTTTTGAGTTCAAGCAAGTTTTAAAATTTTTGAACTTACAATCTTCTGTTTTGTCCTGGCATCCAATAGGCGGTGAAAGTAATTTGGCTATGATGGTAGACTCTTTCATAGATCACATCGATTCATGTTCACAAGGCCTCAAGGGACAATGCCCTCCTCATGTTGAGGACCAATGTTCATGTAATTGCATTAAGAGAAAAACATTTCAGGACGGTATAGCCAAAGTCCTCAATCCGTGTCAGGCAAGTTTGTTTTCAGATCTATTTCTAAACAGCATTGCTTTTTGTTGATGCATGCTAGTATCAATATGGTAAAATAATCATCCTGGTTCGATAAATTTCTAGGTGCTACTACCTTGACTTTTAACTGTATATTACCTTCAAGGTCATAACGTTGTTTTCAAATCTTTGGCAATGATTTCTTGAAATAGTATAAGAGCTGTTCTGTTAGGTTACAAGTTCAAAACCTAATTAAAAAATTTTTGGATTTTGAGGCATTTTAGCATTGCGAACTTCACATGAGAGGCATGTTTGACAAAATGCGTGATATTATGTCTTGAGCCTAACCGAGAAACATGCTTTTTAAAATTGAATTGTTTCTCAACGACTTGTTTATTGAGCATCAAGATGGTTCTATGGATATTGTTTATTAAAATATATTGACTATCCTGGGCAGTCCTCGCATAAAGGCTCCTGCTACTAATACATTGATGGTCATGTAAGCTTGAAAATGCCGCAACATGATGCATTTCTTCGCTTCTACATGTCTTCTCCAGAACTTTGATGTTCATCTAAGAGGAAATTTAGAATATGACAGTGAAGTACTGTGGTGTCTTTGACTATGTTATTGGGTTGCTTTCTGTAGTATAAATGTGCACAATGATTGTAACAAAGCTGAAAATCGATTCTTTATCAAAATGTGCTGCTCACATCACTGTTCATTCAACAGGAGTTGGATAATTTATGCGTCAAGAAGAATTGGATATTACCAACATATCATGTATCCTCAGTGGATGGTAAGATCAACTTAAATTATGATATGAAATAGTTTTTAATATAAATCATATAAATCATATTTATATTCAGCAGAATGAGTTTCATTTCCATCTTGAAGGGGGATTCCAAGCAAAAGTAAGTTTGAAAAGGATGAATTTTGAGCTTTCTATTGACGGTGATGTGTGTCTCCGTCCCCATGAAGCAAGAGAATCAGCTGCTGCACGTGTGTTTGCTGAATTTAGCATTATGTCAAGTATGGAATAGTTCGATGATGTTTTTGTGTCTGTTGTTCGGCTTCAAGTACTTGAAAACTCCCTTAATGTAATCAGCTCTAAATGTCAATTTTCAATGGAACTTTCAGGTTTTAAGCAAAGCAGTACAGGTGTACTTAGGCATTGTAAAGTTATAAAACTAAATCATTGTAATTGCTCAAAGTCTACGGTTCATTGCTAGGCTACACAAGTAACAAGAAAGGCGGAGTGAAAGGAAGGCAAGCATGTGAAAGAATTCTCATTTAAGTTACAAACGAGAAACTAGGGCAAGATACTCTTTATCAACTCACTATGGATTTAGTGCACACCAAATGAGATGCAATCCCCAATGCTTCCAACATTTTGTTGGCGCATAGAGTATTTTGGCATCAGAGTCAGACTCACTTCCATTTGGTTCAGCGAATGTATCATTGTACGTCAATGGATCTTCAGCTATAATCTGCATGAAAACCAACAGAATAAGAAACCATACATGGGACATTGACAATAGTTTCTCTTCAACATAAAGGCCTTGGTTTGTTCACAAGGAAGAAGTAAGTTGCGTTTTTTATTATGAAAAAGGCATAAAAGCACACAGAATTTCAGTACCAATCTCATCTTCAATGGTGTAAATTTCTCCTCAACTGCTTTCCTTCCACACGCTAACAGGTGATGCTTATAGCTCGAGTGTCGCCCAATTGAGTTTAAATAATCTAAACACTAATTATATTTAGATTAAAATGATATTATTTTATTTAAATTGATCTTAATAGACTGTTTATTGGTTACTTTTTTTAGCAACTTTTATTAAGAGAAAAGTGACTTCCTCGTAATAATAGATTTTATAAATATTTATGAAATAAAGTATCAATATATGCAATAATTTGCAAGTTAATTTGACCACATGCTTCTACAAAATGAAAAGCCTTGTGTATTGGATATGTTGACTTGATTGATTTAAATTAGATTCAAAATTTTATGTTAATTGCAATCTCATAACTAGAAATTATGACTTCTTAAACTAAAGACTCTGTAAGGGATCTGATATACTTATTAGACCACTCATAAGAGGCAGGAAATCCTAGCTCTGATTTTGGATACAAGCCTTGATAAAGTTCCTTTAAATACATGTATGTTATAATATTCTCCATTAGGAGAATGCACGATAGTCGAAAGCTTACTACGTTTTAAGAAAAATAATTAATGAAGAAAATGACCCGTAATTTAAGCTAATTTTAGTTGAGAGTTTATTAATAAAATAGAATGAAATATAATATTATTCTATCGTCTGAGAGAAGGGTTTATAATAAAATAGAACGAAATGAGATAGAAGAAAAGAACTTTATATTACATTCTATTTTATTTTAAACAATAAAAACGAAAAACTTCCGATTTGAGAGATAAGATAGAATGTAAAATACTAAACAACTTTATACTATATTATTACATTATAAACCTTTCATCCAAATAACGTTTCACTATATTACATTATAAATCCTTCTATCCCTCATAAACAACAATTTCTTAATATTAAATATATTTATATTTTATTTCATTATAAATCATTATTTTTTACTCTATTAAAAATTTTACCTTACAACCAAATTTACTTTACGCAAGGTTTTATCAAAGCATAATAATAGACAGTGAAAAAGAATACTAAGGAAAAAATGGAATGACAAAGGTAAAACCTTTAATCATTTCATTACACTCACTAAAGAAAGCATCTGCCTTTTAGTGAGCATCAGCTCCAAAAAGATGCAAAGAAAACACATGGAATGTCTAGTTATTCCTTCCTCTCAATACTCAGATGCTTCACTGTTTGTCTCAGTGAGTTCTCCCCCTTCTTTTTCACTCTAGAAATGTCTTTTATTTGGTTTATGATTATGGGTTGGAGAAAGTTGTCTTCTTTTTCTTTCTTTGATCTGCTTCTCTCAAAGTTTTGCTGTTTAGCTAACTTTCATAAGAGAAGATGGGTTTCAAATTTTAGCACTGTAGACGCTATTTCAGTCACTTTTGATACCATTCTATCGTTTCTCTCTTTCTCTCAGTTCTTCTGCTAAATCTTCCATCTTTGCAACCACCTCATCGGTTTTGTCCTGGCTCTAACTCGTGGAGTTTGGGTTTCTGCTCTAAAATTTGAGGGATCGAGTTTACATTTATAACCGCAGAGAAGCTTCTGTAAACAGCTGTCTGAAATCTCTCTCTCTCTCTCTCTCCATGTTTTATTATTTCTCGTTCTAAGTCTATGACATTTTCACCCATGGAACTGAACTGGGTTTCTTCTACTTGCCCCTGCAAGACCGTCAAATTACATTTTGTTCCACTGTTTTTCTTGTCGCTCCTGGGTTCACACTGCTCTGGCTCTGTTGATATTAATCAAGCAGATAAAGCTTCGTTGTTGCTGTTCCAGGACCCAACTCATGCACCGACGACATGGGTTGCGTCTAACTGCAGTAATTGGAAAGGGATAACCTGCCACAGCCGGACCGGTCGGGTCATTTCAGTGAACTTGACAAGAATGAATATGTCAGGAGAGATTCACCCCAATTTGTGCAAGATTGAGTCTCTTGAATCCTTGGTTTTGTCTGAAAATAACTTTACTGGTGAAATCCCATCATGCTTCGGTTGGTTGCAAAATCTCAGAACTCTTGATCTTAGTCATAATAGGTTGAGTGGTCTGTTGCCTGATACATTTATAAGGCTTAGGCAACTCAGGGAGCTTGTCCTGAATGGTAACCAGGATTTGGGTGGTCCTATCCCATGGTGGGTAGGTAATTTCTCCACAAGTTTGGAAACGCTTGACTTGAGTTCCAATTCGTTTCGTGGGGAAATACCGGAAAGCTTGTTTTATTTGAACTCTTTGAAGTACTTGGATCTTGGAAACAATTACTTATCTGGCATTCTTCGTGACTTTTATCAGTCTATGGTTTTCCTCAATCTGGAGTCTAATTCGTTGTCAGGTACCTTGCCTTGTTTCTCTGCTGGTGCTCAGTCTCTTACTGTCTTAAACTTGGCTAATAACTCTCTTGTGGGGGGGATTCCTACCTGCATTGCTTCACTAAAGGAACTGAATCATCTAAATATATCATTCAATCATTTGACTTACGCAATTTCTCCAAGACTTGTTTTCTCGGAGAAGCTTGTTGTATTGGACTTGAGTTTCAATGATTTATCTGGTCCACTCCCCACTAAGGTTGCAGAAACGGCAGATAAATCAGGTCTTGTTCTTGTAGACCTATCTCACAATCGTTTCTCTGGTGGCATTCCATTGAAGATTACAGAACTTAAGAGTCTGCAAGTTTTGTTTCTTTCTTACAATCTTCTTACGGGGGAAATCCCTGAAAGGATTGGGAATTTGACTTATCTCCAAGTGGTAGATTTTTCTCACAATTCATTATCGGGTTCAATTCCTTTGAATATTGTTGGGTGCTTCCAGTTACTTGCGTTGATGCTCAGTAACAATAATCTTTCTGGAGAAATTAAACCAGAACTTGATGCATTGGATAGCTTGAAGATCTTGGATATAAGCAACAATGGTATTTCTGGTGAGATCCCGTTAACATTGGCAGGTTGTAAATCACTTGAGATAGTAGACTTCAGCTTCAACAATCTATCTGGAAATCTGAATGATGCCATCACTAAATGGTCAAACCTTAAGTATCTCTCATTGGCTGGGAATAAATTCAGTGGGAGTCTACCTAATTGGTTGTTAACATTTCAAATGATTCAAATGATCGATCTATCAAGGAATAAATTCTTTGGCTTCATACCAGATGGGAACTTCAATGGGAGCTTGAGTTTTAACAATGGTGCCATTCTTAATGAAGTTCCTTCAGAGCCATTTACTGCAAGTCATGATGTGGAGATCAAAATATCTGTGATGGTTGGTGATAGCAGTGATTTAAGCTTCAATTACCATCTTTCTTCGGTTGTTGGAATCGATTTGTCAGATAATATGTTGCATGGTCAGATTCCAGGAGGCTTATTTGGACTTCAAGGTCTGGAGTACCTGAACCTATCATACAATTTTCTGGATGGTCAGGTCCCAGCTCTAGAAATGATGTTGAGTTTAAGGGCCCTGGACTTGTCACATAATTCCTTGTCGGGTCAAATCCCGGAAAACATTTCCATCCTTAAAGATCTTACCCTCCTGAACTTATCATACAACAGCTTCTCCGGATTTGTTCCAAAGAAAGAAGGTTATTGGAGATTTCCTGGAGCATTCGTTGGAAATCCCAATTTGTGTTTAGAGTCTCCTGGAGAAGGATGTGAGGCAGCAAGCCTTCCAGCAGTGCCTGGAAAGTCACTGGATGAAATGGATGGTCCAATATCAGTTTGGGTCTTCTGCGTTAGTGCTTTTGTTAGTTTCTACTTCAGTGTGGTCGCCTTATTTTGTTCAGATCGTGTAAGAAATTATGTTCTTCAGACAAAAGTGATGTAGAAAGTGCAACGATCGTGAGCTAGTGAAGACCTCCATACCTTCTGCAGACGTAGCTCTTTTCTTTTTCTTGGAAGTAAATTGTTTGATGTTCATTGTTGATGATGGTTGCCAATCTGAATAGAATGCATGAGTTTGTTAATATTAGTAAGATATGCCGCATTGTAGAATGGGACAATAGCCATTGTCATCCTAATAAAAAATGTTCCATGTAATCTGGGAGTAAGGTCTACCCTCTCAGGCTTGTAGTCCCAAGAGTTTTCCATTTCCCATTTGCCAATATCCTTGGCCTTCGGTAGAAGGATTCTAGATATTTCTTAAGAAGCCTAAAAATTATACTGGGATGGCAAGTGGCCTGTGATATCAAGGATTAATTGTTCAAATTTTGGATTTTAAATACCTCTAGGCCCTGTTTGGTTGGCGGGAAAGTAAAGTAAATTTGGAATCTGATTCTTCGGAAAATGAATCTATGGAAAGTAAAGATATTCACATGTTTGGATACTTATAAAAATTTTGATAGGAAAGTTGCGTGAATTCTTATTATAGTGTTTGGTATGCAACAGTATTTTATGGAATGTAATCTAATTTTGACTTATGTTTCCATTT
>JANZXP010000001.1:19927760-19945048 GCA_027576715.1 Erythroxylum flavicans
GGTCTTACTCTATTTCCAACTTGAGGGGGGATGTGAAGACTAGTGTATTGTACTGAGTGTTATGTAGTCAAGTTGTAATGAGTGCTATGTAGTCAAGTTAAGTTAGTTTCGTTAACTTAGTTATTACTTTCCGAATGTTGTATATAAAAGGCATACTATACACTTTTCATTAATAACATAGTATCATATTTCCCTCTCTAACTTTACTCTTCACTTACGTCTCTCTCCATTCTTACACAATTTTTGAGTTGTGACGGTGGAGTTGCAGTTTTTAAAGCTGGTTTTATAAATGGTTAACTTGAGGTTTGTGCTTGTGCTTGTGGGGTTTAGCAGGCTATTGTCTTAGGTCTTAAATAGATGAAGCAGGAGTTGATTTGTGGTTCTGCTACTTCCTTCACATTTATATTCTTTTCTTTTCTTCAAAATATCTTCATAGTTTCTGTTTTTCTTAAGAGGAAAGAGCATGTTAAGGATTACCTAATATGCACAAGTATCTAACTAAGAAGTTCCTTAAGAGGAAAGAGCATGTTAAGGATTACCCAATATGCACAAGTATCTAACTAAGACGTTCCACAAATTCTTTTGAAAGGAGCAGCTTAGGTTTCACATAAGAGGAAGTAAATGAGAAAGGAATAAACTGGTGAAAAGGCATGAAAATTGTCAACTAAGGCAGTGAAATAATCCTAATGTACCTTCATTTAGCAACCTCCTAAATTGTTGAACCTTACATTCTTCTCATCAGTTGATGGAGAACTAATTAGTGAAACTAAACCAAACCCCATTACTGAATACTTCCATCTGACAAACAATTCGCGACGATTGAGTTTGTTAGCAGAAGTAATTGATTTCAACTTCTGACCAAATTACTCTGATTTCAGATGTTATGATCTTCCGCATTTAAGAAAAGCTTATAGCCTGAAACCACGTTCGTAACCTTCAAACTTAATTACGCAGGAAAGTCGGTTTGTGTTTAAAGTAGCAAGTATTAAATCAACTACTTCGGTTCAAGAATTCAATCTTCCCCTCCCTTAAAAGTCATTTTCGGCCTTACCTATCAACGGACCGAATCAAATTTAATTGAAATCTTTTGATAGTCACGTTAAGAATTGGTGGGCACTGAGCATTTGTAACAGATTAATATTTCAACTCATGATCTGTCGGCACATTTGGCGTAGAGGGTTATTTAAGCATATACTGATACTTTTCTATGTACATGATACTGAAAATGAGTATACAATATCGATTTAAGGTCTCAGGTCGGAAAATTTAAGCTTATTATGTCGAAAAATAGTGATTTAATCGATTGAATGATTATCCAAAGTTGCTAGGAACGCTTTCATTTTGGTTTCTTGATACCAAAAAGAGCAATACTGAACGAAGCAGAGCAAGCAGCAGAAACGAAGCATGTTAATTGGAACCAAACACGCCAGAATAATGGATTATTGATGTTTTTTGTAACTCATTCTAGCATAATGGCGGACTATATGTATAACCATTATGCATCTTGTTCTGTAGTCCACAGATTGAAATGCAAATATAATACTAACTCCAACAAAGCTCATCATTCGCAGAACCCGATGTGCCTGACAAAGTGGTAATAGAAAAAACATCAGAAAGTACAGCGAGAGGCCTGTGTTTGTCCATACTGTGTACAACCCTAAAAATGCAATTGCGTGAGAAGCCAAAAGTTACTGTCCACGTTCTCTTCTACTTTGTCTGTGCACCTTCTTTGTGCCATTTCGACATCTCTTCGATGGTATACAAAAACTCTCATTTCTGAGCCACTTGAAAATGCCAAAAGCCGAAGTAAAAGTGAACGAAAAACTCATGGGAAGTCATGCAATTTACCAACACTTTTTTTCTTTTTTTAGTAAATACAAGTCATCAACACTGTGGTGTATAGGATATGCGTCGTCAAAAACTATAATCCGTTTTCATCACTCTGTTCCTCAAGGTCTTTGACGTGTCAGCAAGTCCCTTTAAACCTTCACTCTCACCAGCCGCTTCATCTTCTTCTTCTTCTTCTTCTTCAGCCTCAAAAGCAGGATGATTGAGAATATTATTCAGCAACTGTGTCCCTCTAAGTGCATTAGTCAAAGGCAAGTGACCTTCAGGGGTGTCATTATTGAGCTCCCACATGAACTCATCAGGAAACGCTCTGTAGTTGTATTGCTCTACTTCTGTATCCAGCTTCTTCATCCACCCAACCTTGATAAACAACTGAGTGAAATCTTTGTTAGCCTTCTTCATCCATATCCTTTTCTGCGCACTATATCCAAACCTGTTGTTGCTGTGCTTTCTCCACAGCTCATCAATGGCCTTAAGGTCTTTATCTGGGATGAACTTTACTTCGGAGAAGAAAACATAACCTCGTTTCTGTGCAGCTTCTCCTGCAAGGACTATGAGAAGGCGGCGAGTCTCCTCATCCGCTTGCCGGAAGTTCTGGTCTGAGAGATATTGGCTGAGAAGGTCGAGAGAGAAGGTTTGGGGTGAAGATGGAGCTGCAGAGGTGGCAGACGTAGCAGAGAAAACAGCAGAGGGACTGTTTTCAGATGAAGCGGAGGTGATGGAGATGGAGAGGTGAGAAGTGGAAGTTGAAGATGATATGGAGGTGGTTGGTTTCAGGAAGAAAGAGTTGGAGGAGGGCAAGGTGGACTCAGAGGGTTGGAGCTTAAGGAGTGAATGTTTATGGTGGAGGAGGGAATTCAAAGAGTTGGTAGCCATTAGAGAAAAGTTGGAAGGTCAAGCAATGGAGAGGAAGGGGTGTGAAGGAACAGAGAAAGTGTGTTAATGGAGGAAGGCTATGAGAATAAAAATGATAGATAAGGAACTAGTGAATAGGTGAAGGGTGTCATCAAGGGCAATACTATGGAGGCGTCTGATTGGCCAAATGTGGGATAGGCTATCTCCTCTCTCTCTCTCTCTCTCGCAAATTCTCATGGACGAGAGAGAATAATTTAAAGATTCCTGAAATAATTTCATATTTTATATATCTTTTCGTTTGTTTTTATTCTTCCATTATTTGCAGTTCAGGAGAAGACAGAGACTCGAGACAAACAAGTTGTCTTTTTTGTGTAGTTCTGTTGTTTCAAAATATCTATAATTTAATTTAGTCAAAACGCCATATAATTTAATAGTTAATCAAATATAATCTTTTATTATTATTTTGTAGATACAAAGACATTATTTAATTTCAATTCCATTCTTCTTTGGTTTATTATTCATAAAAATAAAAATTTTAATATTTATAATAAAAAATAAAAATAAAAATTTTAATATTTATAATAAAAATTAAAAATAAAACATCATGATATCCGTAATGAAAAGTTGAAATAAAAATTTGCTTGTTTTATTATCTTATTTTTTATTACACTATTAGGTATTAATATTAAATTTCAATTTACTATATTTCTTAACATATCAATTTTTGTTCTTAAAATAATAAGCTATCATATTATTAAAAATAAAAGTATAAATATTTGTTATTATTTTTTGAATTTTAGTTATTTTATTAAAATAAAATATAAAATAATAAATATCAACACTTAATTTTAAAAGGATTCATTTTATTGAACTAATTTTTATTTAATTCTTTTACAAAAATTCTTAAGAAATTGAAAGCATCTCTACAGTAATACCTAATATTGAATTTTTTCAGACTCCACATTTCAGCAGGACTCTCGTTAAGTATTGCCTTTTTTTGAAGCGAAAAAACCCTCAGTGACTATCTTTTTAGATGTACAACAGGTTCGATCGAGTGAATGTAGATAACAAGATTTAAGCATAGGACCTTTTACTCTCATGTCCCTCGCTCTACCTAACTGAACCACTTCTAGAAGACTAAGTGTTGTTATTGTTATACTAAAATTCTTAAGAAATGTCTTATTTTATGAGAAGGCATATCTTATTTAAGATTTAGATAATATTTTTGAACGTGTTGTATTATTTGAGCTACTTTCTACGGGCTATCTTATTAATTGTAATTTCTTATAATATTTGATTATTATTATAGTAATAATAATAATTTTACATGTTATTCTTCTAACCTAGAATGTTTTCTATTTAATCAACTTATTTCTTATTTTAATAAATATCAGGAAAACATAACAAATACTGATACTAATAAATTATTAAAAATATAATCAAAATAACAATAAAATAATAGAAAAGAAATATCAAAAAATAATAAAATTAAATTAAGAGTGGTTTGTCGGTATTAAAAATATAAACAAACTAATAATAGAAAAGAAATAATAACAAAGTGTTTTACTAAAATAATTTGATAAGAGGAAAAGTCAGTCTGTGACAATTTATAGTGAAAAAGTAAATAAATATAAGATAAAAATGTTTTTAATAAATTCTTTAAATACTCATTTGAATTTATTTGTTTTTTAATCTATGTTAATAGTTGATAATTATTGGCTTGAGTATAATAGTTTTTAGGCTTTATTCTTGAACAGAAAAAAAATGAAAGGATAATAATAAAATAATAAAAATAATGAAGTTATATTTTTTAAGTTCTAAATAAATATTAATATTCTAAAATGAATAAAACTTAAAATATTTATTTAATGAAAATATGTAAACATACTGGAAAGAATCTAATTGGGAATGGACATGATTTCTTTAAAACTAACATCAAGACGTTTCATTAAAGAATATTAACTGTAATCAACAATTGTTTGACGGTGCGTAAAAGGCAAATCTAACAAGATTCATACTTTCAACTTTGTGTTTACATAATCATCACAAAAAGGACACCATCTCAAACTAGATTTTATTCCAATATGAAATTTTCTCCACTGAAACCGTTGGAACTGACGATCTTGATGTAATAAATTACGTCCAATTTGTTACATCTTTATGACAAAAGAGTTTATCCTAATGTTTAAATTGACAAATTTAACCTTAAAGTTTTAAAGAAGACAAATAAAACTCTAATATTTGAAACATATTTAAATATAATTTTAAAATAACAAAAAATAATAACTATATAATGTATTAATTTATTACTTTTGCGGGCCTTACATAGTCATGTTAAATCTGACATGACAATGTAGTGCTCACTTTTTTAAATTAAAAAATTAATTAATTTTTACTTGTAGGACCCATCATAACTAATTTTGATTAACGTAACTAATTAATGTAAATAATTATTCTGTTAAATTAACATATTAGTTAACCCTAACTTGTATTAACCTAACAATTATATTAACTAAGAAAACTTATTAAGTAAACTAATTATAATTATTATCTACGGCAGAGTTAACTCCTAATTTCACTAATACAATTAAAATCCCCAAGTCAATATGCTCAAAATTTCACCGAGCTTTCCCCACCTTCATCACCATCTATAATTGCCCTATCGTAGGTCACTGGCAAAGTCGTCACCAACCGCGCTATAAAGTCGTCACCAATAACCCAATAAAGTCATCCCCAATTTTAACTTGAGAGAGTGTTGAGTTTATTGAGGTAAAGAATTTACATATGAAGTTTATCGTTGCCTATTTACTTTGTCTGTTAGATTTGATTGTGGGCTTTAACTACCTACTTCTTGTGGGCTACTCGTGGGAGGCAATCCCATGTTGGGACATATATGTTGGGTTGCCTTTGTTGTGGTCTCGTCTTGCGTTTATTGTTTCTACATTTTTAGATTCTGTCGTGTGTTTTGGCTACTTTCTTCTTGTGGTCTACACATAGGAGGCAATCTCATGTGGGAACATATTTGTTTTAGTTAATTTCCTGATTTATCCCAATTTGTACTAACTGTTCTTGAATATTTGTTTCTTTAATTGCTGAAAATAGTGTTTTCCTAGTACATAGTGTATTTTTTCCTCAGCATGGATCAAGAAGTATAAAAACTGGAATTAGTTTCTAAGGTGTTTATGATTAATAGGATCTATCTGTTTGATGAAATTATTATAACAATAAATGTCTAATCAATATTTTATTACGCATTAGGAACATGAAGTTAATTAATTTTTCACTCAAAAGTTTCTAGTAAATATTTTTTTATATAAAAATCAAGTGAATGATGATGATAAGAGTACAATCCACATCCATAAAACTAGAATAGAAACTAATGACTTAACAAATGCAAAATTATATTTACTATATATGAATTTTGACACAATTATATCTTTGTGATTTTAATGATATTTATAGCCATTTTAGTCAAGTAAGACTTGTAATTTTTGATTGTTAAACCAACAGGGAGGAAACCCTAGTCTTTTGAACTTACTTCAATCCTACCTGGGAACTCCAAAGACATATTGGATGAGTAAAAGCCAACATAGTTTGCCAGAAATTATTTCCTTCACATTTATTGTTTGAAGAAGTGCTTTTATGCCTTTATCTACAAACTTAATTCTGGAATGTATAAACTCTATTAATTATCATAGTTACAACTCTTGCTTTTTATTAGGCTAATTGGTGAGGCATGAGTAGTTCTCCATCTGAAGAAATATGTTAGAATACTTGCATGAGACTGTTAGGAACTTATACAATGTAAGTAGTTTAATTAATCAATTTTTTCATCTACACATAACATGTGATTGTTTGTAACCTTGTATTTGTATTGCTAGAAACGTTGGTATTATTTTTATGGACTACTAAAAGAAGTGATACTAAATGTAAGGTCTAGTAATTGGTTTATGTATGTGCACTTAATGGCTACAAACATGGCTGATAGGAGATATATGTTGTCTATAATGTTTTTTTTAAATTGCTACAATGATAACATAGTTCCTTTAGCGTGATAAGCTGAAATTATATTACCTATTACGTTCAATACTACATTTCTCTTTAGAATATCTCAAATAATAAGTTGAAGGCATTTCCAAAATAAAAATTTTGTTATTTTTATCCAATATTAAGGTTTTTGCCTTCATATTTGTCTATCTTTAGTTTAAAAATTTTTTGTATAATCCATCGATTTTGCTTTGGTCACCTTTATCTTATAATGCGTTAATGTTGGCTTTAACTTTTACTTAGATGTATCACTTAAAAATGGTTAATTAATAATTGTTGTTTAAAATTTAAGTGGTGACCTAATGCATAGAGTTAAGAGTTTGTAATATGGGTTATTTATATTGCTTAGTTTTTAGAATGTAATAATCACTTTATTGCAATTTTATTTTGACTTGCATGTGTGCTTATATTTATCTCCTACAGTCAATGAGTTTTAACCTTTTATTATCTAACAATTCATTGATTTGGCCTAAACTATGTGTTTTCACTATTTTAATTAAACTCATATTATAGTACTTGCTTATCAATACGTTGTTGTGTTCGGGTCTCTAATGTAGATGAAATTATTTTTTAATGATTGCTTTACAAGTTTTAATGGCTCAATATGGAAGTATAAGGCTTTTTCATGATGGATATTTCATGTTAGAGCCTGAGTTTAAATATGTTGGTAGGGATATTGCTACATTTGACAATATTGACATTGACTATGTTAGCAATAGAAAAATATATGAGATGAGATTGGAGTTAAGGTATGATCAAATTGATAAGGCATATTACAGAGTACCTGGTTTTAACTTTAATGAGTTACTAAGAGTTAGAGAGTCAAATGAAAGTTGTATTAGGCTAGCAAACCTTATGCACATACATGAGATTATTGATGTATATGTAACTCATAATGTAGGAACACATATCCATGCTCCTGACATATTATATATTAGTGGAGGAGAGGCCTATGATGATAATGAACAGGGTTTTAATATGGAGGGATAGGGTGCAAAAATGTATGAGAATTCAAAGGAACATGGTGCATAAATGGATGAGAATATGGAGGAATAGGGTTTAGATGTACATGAAAATTTAGAAGAACAGGGTTCATATGTGAATGAAAATTTGGAGGTACAGGGTGTATAAATGGATGTGCACAATTTCAATTAAACTTTTATGTTGACATTTCATATGAACATTATCTAGTTGAAATTAAATCATCAAATTATGTTAATGTTATTAGTACTGATGAATATCCTATTGGAGAGGTGGCATGTGAAGCTTTACGAAGATCCAGTTTAAATATTAGGCATAATCCTACAGACGTTGCACATGAGTAGAGGTTGGGAATGGAGTTCGAAACTGCAAGAGAATCTAAAGATGTTGTTGTCGATTATATAGTACATATCGGATACAATGTTAGGATAAAATAATATGAGATTAATTGGATTAGGTATGTTTGTGTTGATGGATGCCCGTGGGTTTTGTATGCTAGATATGATAAGAACGAGAGATGTTTTAGGGTTAAAACTTATAACTCTAATCACACTTGTTTTACAAAAAAAAACCAAAATTGGCTTTTGCCAAATTCTTGATAAGACACTTCAAGGATAGAATTTTAGAAGCCTAGTATCACAACCAAAAAAATGGTCAAAGAATGCACAAAGAAGCTTAATATTTTTGTTAATTCAAGCATATGTAAAAGAGCAAAGAAGAGAATAAGGAAAGAGACAGCAGTATATTATATTGATGAATATGCAAAGTTGTAAGGTTATGTACATGAATTAAAGATAAGCAATCCTAAATCAACAGTTGAGTTATAATTATCAAGAAATCAAAGAAGTTCATTACTATAGGTATGTTATGTTATATAATATATTAATACTTCATTAATGTTATCCATTGGTAAGGATGGTGATGGAGGAATGCATCCATTGGCTTGGACAATTGTAAAGGTAGAAAAACACAGTTTCATAGATTTAGTTCATAAATTCGTTAGCATTTGATTTGAAATTGGAAGATGGTGAAGGAAGTACAGTCATTACTAATATGTAGAAGGTATGTTAATATACTTATAATTGAAATCATCATATTATGTTAATATACTTACAATTGAAATCATCATATGAAATATTAACTAATATCTTTTTAATTTGATTTAGGGATTAATGAGGGCTATAAAAGAGTCTTTGTCTAATGCAGATACCAAATGTGTGCCAGTCAAATATATCACAATTGGCATAGCAATTGGAAGGAAAAGGACCTCATAAAGCGTTTTTTGGAATTGTGCTTGGTTAAACTATGTTAAAGATTTCAATAAGCAACTGAAGAGGCTTGGAAAAATAAGCCCTAGATGTGCTTTAACATTACTTAAATATACTAAGAGAGCTGGGCCAGATGTTATTAATTCTTTGAAACTAAATGTACGATAGTTGACAACGATATAAATGAATCCTTTAATGGGTGGATCCTACCAATAAGGGACATGCCATTGATTATCATGGTTGAGACAAATAAAATGATAGTGATGAAGAGGCATTGTTGAGAGTCGACATTTTGTAGTTAGGTGGAAGTTAGATATTGCACCAAATATAATGAAAAAGTTAGAGAAGAGCAAAAAAGAAGCAATGCAGTGGAGAATTGTATGGAATGGTGGTGGTATTTATGAAGTTTCAAAGGGTGAAGGGAAGTATATTGTCAGGAATGGTAGACAACAAAGATGTAGTTGTTAAGCATGGGATTTATATGGATGTTCATGCAAATATATGATTAGTGCAATCTATCACTTAAGACAAAGTGTTGAAACATTCATAGATTCATATTATAGGAAGGGTTAGTTCATGAGTTTGTATGAATATGTGTTACAACCAATTAGAGGTGAAATTTTCTGGCCTTTAAGTGATGCAAAGGTGATACATTTTCCACCTAAAAGAGTTATGTCCAGTGACCTAAAATTGTAAGAAGGAAACAACAAAATGAGCAAAAGAAAATGAAAAATCCAAGCAATTTGTGTTAGAAAGGGCCAACGTAAAAATGCCAAAAATGTGGCCATTCTTGTCATAACTCCAGAAAATGCAACATAGACACCTCAACTCAGTATGCCGAGGCTTTTTCACAGGTGCATACACCTTACTTCAATCATATGAATATCATTTATAAACATACAATAACTAATATTTATCATTATGTTAACCAGGTTAGAATAGAGGCAATTTTATAGTTTATACCAGTTTTCAGTTTTTTGTTAATTATTATTTTCTTTAATGACTGACAAAGTTGTTTTCATTACAACTATAGTTAAGCGACGTGAATTTTGTTGATGATAATGCTATACAGAGTCAACAAAGCAATTTTGTAAGGAATATATTTTTACTTAATTTGTCGTAGTTAAAATAATTACCAAGTGTGTTTCTATTTTATTTTCCATTTTCTAGGTTGTTACATCTGGACATACCAATAAAAAAAAGTTTAGAGATATTGACCCACACACATTTCAATTATCATTTAAATTAAGGGGTTTATGATTCAGAGAAAATTTTAGTATTACTTGACAACAATTACAAGTTGAAGCAATTAGAAGAAGAACATCATTGTCACAACCATCATAACCCGAACTTTCACAGTAAACTAACAAATGAAGCAAACATCAATTAGTGATGCCTTAAACTTTTTGATATTTGTCCCATTGAATTTTAAATATGTGTGCTACTGATAATGGTGACAAATCTTTACATTATATCAACACATTGTAATCTAATTTTTTTATATTTAGATATTTGTCCCATTAGTTTTTAGATTTATATGCTATTGATAACGGTTACAAATGTTTGTGTTATATAAATACAATGTAAATATTGAATCTTTTGGCAAGATCAATGTGAATATCTGCACATTTACTTCAACCTCTCTCTCTTTCACTCGCTCTCTCTCTCTCTGTTATAGTTTGCTTTTTTGTGCATCTAGGTCTTTTTTAGCTGTCACTTACTTAGGGAGAAGTGAAAGAAGCCATGGATATTGGAAGATCATACTAATGACGATAGCTCAACATTTGACAAGGTATGCAAGGAGTGAATTATTCAATGTCTACTGGTTTTATATAGTAGTATTCTTTTTGCTTTATTACACAAATTTTTCATAATATAGTTGAAAATTAATATTAACTTGTTAAAATTCAATACAATATTCTCATAACATAAGTACAAATAAAAAGTATTAGAACTATAACAATTCTTATTACAATGTTTATTAACATAAATTTAATTTCTTTTTTCTCTTTCCTCAATAATTTATGCCTTCTTTAAAAGCTTCATTTGTTCTTTAAACTCCTTTGTTCTGCTTGTTTCAACCTCCTTCTTTAACATTGATAATTCATTCCTTGAATCATTTGAACGACTCTCTTGGTAAATTCTTCATCGTATTATTTGAAAAAGTTGCATCTCCCAACCTGGAACATTCAATTTCATTAAATAAACCTTAAACACAAGTTTAAAATTCAATTTCATTAATCAAATAATAGTAAAATCTCAATGTATAATTGAGGCATCCATAAAATCTCTATCCAGGATTATGATCACTCTATGAATTCTTTAATAGGGTCTTTAGCCCACAATAGCAAACCACATTACCTAAATTTGAACTCACTATTGTATTAGTGGATGATGATGATTCTATTTGCACACTCAAGAAAAATCATAATGTAAATTTACCTACCAAGACAGCATCAATGCCAAATATAAGATAATTTTTGCGAGGTGATGAATATCAATCCTAACTACCCTAACTTTTCCAACATAGCATCACACAAGTCACTTCAATATTAATTAATTGTATTTGGCAAATAATAATGCTTTTACATATGAGAAAGATCTATATAAATTGGATTTGATCCCGGATTTTGCAAATTTTCTAGATATGCTAATGCTACTAATGAACTTTGACCAACCAAACTCAAACTACGAACACCCTGACATAAGCAAACAGCTTTAATTCACCTATATTCAAACAACTTCAACTCATTTGTATGCAAACAAAATTTGGAATTCATCTGTTTGCAAGCAACATTTGGAATTCATCTATATGTAAACAACTTCAATTCAACCAGAAGCAGAAAAAATTTTAAACATTTGTTATGACACTACACTTTAATACCATCTTCTATGACACTCTAAGAAAACTATAGAAAGGTGACATTGTAACCTAACACTTGAAACTAAATCAATGTAGATGAGAGAACTGAAGTTCTCATTGATACAGATGAAAGCTCAAAGAAGTAGTCTAAAGATCAATTAATAGTAACACTTAAGGGATCAATAACTCCATTGTGTCTCAAATTGAAATAAATGAAAGCAACCCTGGAATATCCTAAATGTCCACAGTTATAACCTGGCAGAAATAACCAAATAATACATATCACGGGCTAAGCTATGTTAAGGGAAACTCAAACTCTATTATGCTAGAATGTATACTAGATGAAATATAGAAAGCCTAATATAATCAGGAAATAGATTCTAGTCAAAACATTAAAGTTAATGTCTCTTGCAAGTCACCCAAGCTCCTACCTCAAATGTTTTATTCCATTCATATTACCACTATCAAATTAAATAAGAAGAAATATTTATGTTAATCTCAATCTATGTACATGCATATTCATGACTAGTAGCCTGAGTGATCTAACTTATCTAACATAGGATGTAAAGAACTCAATAGTGATGACATAATTGGTGAACTTAATGGAGGAGGAAATAAGGTCCAACTATAGCTATGGGACAATATCAATCAACTACACTCAAATTTAGGAAATTAATCTTAAAGTATATGAATAAAACTTTAAGCACGGTGAAGTCCATCAAAGTGAGGATAGTGTCATTATTTATTTTTAATTCTTTAAAACATCTTTAACAAGATTTGAATCTTTTAAGTAATTATAAGCAAAAAATCTTGACAAAGAAGAGATACTACCAATGATTCCAATTAAATATAATAAACAACTTCTCACTTATTCAAGGCTGAAAGATCATCAAAAGGGCAAAAAGGATACCATTCTTTTGATATCAGTTGAATCACCTCCGGAAAAAAGTGAGACGAAGATGCCATCGTCATCCAACATCTAGATGAAGATGCTTGTGGCTAGTGACTCAGACCCTAAAATGAGGGCGACTAAGGGATTCCACATAAATAGAAAAATCGACAAATGAGGGCTATTGAAGGACTCCTCGCACGCAGACAAACCCATATGGTAATTGAGGTCATAAGGATTCCAGCCAGCCTCTAACAACTTTATGGATTCCACACAGTGATTGAGAACTTTGGAGTTCTAGACAAACCATTGAGAATGCGATTGCTGTCTTCCATTATTTAATCATAAAATCATAGTTTTGTTTATTTTAAAGCTTGTTGAGTGACTCAAAGCCCTTTTAACTCAAATATGTTTTATCTTAAATTAATGGTTCCTATTTAACTAAATTTTTATGATTTGGATTAGTGACTCACGATTATATAAATTTAGAGGCAAGGTTAGGAATAACATATAAGATATACTTTGGCAAGAATTGTCACCTAATAGATCTAGGACTCATATAAGATATGATTGATAAGGATGTTATCTACCTGATTTAAGTTTGGTTGGTTTGTTGAGTGACTCAAGGTCAATTAAATTTAAATAAGATCCTATCCCACTAGAGAAATTAGGGCAATCTTTCTGAATAATAGTGGTGATTATTGTTTTAAATAAAATAGTGAGAGTAACTAAATACATGATTAAAGTCCTAATCTTATTTGGTAGTTATGACATGTAACCAATTTTTTTCTTGCATTTATATTTTATTTTGAGTGAAATTTACCTTATTTAGTATAGTTGATATCAAGTGAACTAAATTTCTCAGACATAGGTTCTGTTTGAGAAGAGTTCTCAAATATAAAGAGAAAATTTGTATGTCCATTGTGCAATATTACTATTAATTCCTCTTAAGGATTGGTGACAAAATTTAGAGATATGTCAAAATCATATAGATGATAAAATGTGATGATATTTTCAATAAACTAATGCCTCATAAATTTTGATAACAATATATAAGATGTATGCTAACATCATGATAGCAAGATGTAAGATGTTGCATGAAAAGTTGAAAGGCATAGTAGCTTGATGGAATTATTCCATTCAATTTAGCCTATTAAAAGCATAAATATAAACTATAATTAAAGACATTTGCTATAGTATGATAATAATTATCATTAGAAGAAAAATGATTGTACGATTTTTCTTGCCTATATGTAATATGAAAAAGATCATATGTATTTCTAATTTACACTTATGAATGTTTGATATTTCAGATTAAACATTACTATAATATTCAAAGCATACTAAGAATAGATTGTTGAGTACAAGTAGTTAATCCAAATTTATGCAAATAGTTTATATATGTTGTATGAAAGGAAACTTATTCTTGAGAAGAATATAAAGTTAAATAACCAAGACCATCCTTTTATATCATGTTGGTTAAATGAACATAATATGAATCATAAAGTTCCACACAAAGATATATATGTATCCTTTTGATTATAAATTGTATAAAACTTGTTAAGTTGAAGAATAAACAAATCAATATTTGGTGAAAGGATGACGATGGTATTGAATTGTTAAATCTTATATATGTGATGTGTTAGATGTAATACTAATCCATAAAAGGATGATATTGGTATGTCATTATATTACTAATGATTTTATGAGATATAGTCATACGTCTTGATTGAAATATTGATTTAAAATTTCTGAAGAGTTCAAAATGTTTAAATCTAAGTAAAAATTAAGCATTGAGAATGCTGAAGTAGTTCAATAAGACCGATGTCATGAGATTTAAAATTTTTGGTTATTTATAGGGATCTAGTAATTACCTCCATAATTAAATTTCATAATACTATAGATTTATGTAAGGAGGAATATACAATATGAGATATTATAAGAAGTAATATTTATTTCTTCTATGACTATGCCTAGTACTACAACTTACCTTTGATAGTTCCAATTAAATCACTTAACAAGATTTGATATTAGATGTAGAATGCTATAACTGTGAAAGAGTCAAAATTAATGACTGGGGATTTGATGTTTAGTTGAAGCATATATTATCCAATAAGTTTATAACCAAATTAGATAATAGAAGGTTATGACAAATCCAAAAGGTTAGATATAATCTTACAAATCCCATTTAAAAAAATGTTTGTTCTAATGTATACTTATAGAAGAATAGTTCTTAAGATAATTAGTAGGAGTAAGATGAAATTTAAATGGTTCAAATCTCATAACAATACATCTAATTGGAGCTAGTGTTTTTGTTAATGTATTTGATGTATAGTTAAAAGGGTAGGAGATGTTGAAAGATTCACTTTCATAATAAATTCAAAGAGTTTGTTTAAAAGAGATTGTGAATTTATCATATCGATAAAGAAGGTTAGTAGGAGTATAATTGTCCTCTTTAGTGCGAGTATGTAGAAACTTGTTGCTTATAGAGAGATCAATATTTCATATTTTCAATTGTTGAAAATATTATTGTCCAAGAACAACTCTTGTTGGATATGAAAAGATAACAACTTATTTATGGGAATAAAGTCTATATAGATAGATACGAAAGTTGTGCGCTTGTTGTTATGAATGGATTTTGCTATATTTTTATATGTTATTTCATTTGAATTCATTTATATTTTTTTGTGTTTAATTGCTCTTTGTGTTCCTATTGATTTTACATATATATTTAATGATGGAATACAAATACAAGATTAAAGCTTGAAGTTTTGAAGCTATTAAGAGATAAGAAGGTTGTACATAATACAGCCAACAAAGTGAAAAATTGGAGAAGCATCAAAGAGGTTGTCCAAAATAACAATGCATAAAGAGAAACCCAGCACCAAAACAAAAGAAGGTGGAGAGCAAAACGCAGATCACGTTTGTGTGCGGAATGCAGACGTTTCATAAACTACAGTAGAAAATGGAGAGAAGGGGCGTGAACAGTAGGGGTGGACCAAAACCCTCTCAACTTTAATTGTCCCACAAAAAAACAGTAAGGGGCATGAAGAGAGGAGATTGCGGCTTGGTGGCTGAGGTGAAGAGAGAACGTTGTGGCTTGGTGGCTTAATAACAGAAGAGAGCTACGGGAGAGAGTGGAGGTGAATAGTAAGGGTGGACATTCATCTTTATTTGTCCCATCAATGAATAGTAGTGAGGAGAAGAAACTTGGTAATGAGTGAAGAACCGTAGGATTTTTGATAGGGATATTAATAGGAGCATTTTTCTGGGAGAGACCCATGGAGGGCTAAACATCTCGAAATCAGTTCGGAGGTAACATAGACCCCGACGACTCGGGTTAAGTGTATTTTTTAGTTTTTTTGTTTCTTTCTCTCATTGGAAATTGATTGTGCTATCCTATGTTAATTGATTTGAGTTTTGTGTATGGATAATCAGATTTTCGTTATTGTTCGATTATTTGTGTATGAATCCATTGGGATTGTGAAAAGATGATTTTAATGCATTCATTGAATCGTTTAATTGCATACTCATTGCTAGAATTTCGATATAATCGGTAATTGTTATATTGAAATTCATGTGTAGCGACTAATGATTCGTAAACATTAGGGATAACATGAACTAGGTTAAATGACGCATCGTATATGGTTATTACCTTGATTAATCAGTTTTATTAATTTGTAATGCTACTGCCTAATTAAATCTAGAGATCGTATCCTAGGTTATAAGGTAGTTAGGTTTAATTAACGATCATATCTTGATTAAATAAAACCTAAGGGAAAACTCGGGTTAATTATTAGCCCACGATTAATAGTTTCTAGGAGAGGTTTAAGAACAACAAAGAAATGAAATATGCTTAATTAAGGTGTAGGCTGAGATTAAACCAAAGAATGAGATCCTTACTGAATTCTCCATTTTTATCATTTTTCGCATGTTTTCTTTGATTTGTTTTTATTAGTCTAGTTTCATTTTATTTTCTTATTTCAAAATCCAAAACCAGCTGTTAAACCTAAACACCAATTAATCTCATTTCACAAACTTTACACACACTCTCTGTGAGATAAACTTAGACTCACCACTGCTATAGTAGTAGTCTAGTTTTTTTATTTTGACTAACGTTATGATGGGCCGGTCAATTTTGGCACCGTTGCCAGGGAGTGCGGTGTTTTAGTTTTGTTTGTGATTTAGTTAGTGTTTTATATATATTTGTTTGTAATTGATTTCTTTTCATTTATTTAGTAATCTTTTCTTTTTTTGTTTCGTGTTTGTGGAAAAAAAGTTCGATATGGACGGAGGTAATTTCTTTTATAACTCATATTCTCAATCCTAAAACAATGTTTGGATTGATCAACCTAACTTTTATTATAGATGGGATAATCATCAGAACTACTTCCATAATAGTTTGCAAGATGCACATCAATTCTCATACAGACCAGAAGCTTCCTATCATGACTCCGGTACATTTGTGGAAGAATTAGTTAATATTGTGAACGCTAATACTTTGTAATTGTAGTAGAATACTCTACAATTCTAGTAG
>JANZXP010000001.1:19945148-20004805 GCA_027576715.1 Erythroxylum flavicans
TTCATGAAAAATTTATGTAGATCTTTCTTTTTTTATTTTCAATTAAAGTTAACATTTTATTTCTAACCTATTACTGTCTACACCTATTTATATGACAAGTTACAAGATGCGTTTGTGTCCATATAGTCATATTTCAACAATAAATTCTATTATTTTTCGTTACATACAAAAATATGCAAAAATAAAATGATAATTATCAATCTCTAAAAGGGTTAAATGGTAATTGTAGGTTTAATATTTCAGTTGGTTGGAGAAAACGCTGCTATATAGCAGCGTTTTCATATTCAACTGATTTATGAACAATCAGCTATTAGTCAATAGTTGGTCAATAGTCTCAAATAGCTGAAATCGTCAAAACAACTAAAAAAATAGCTACTTGACGCTTCACCAAACGAGGTCTTTATCTTTTTCGACCCTTTTTTTGTCGTCTTGCTTAACTTCATTATTTAATTGTGCTTAGTATAAATTTTGTAATTATCTTAAATTAATTCTTGAATTCCTGAAAAATGTAATATATAAAATTAGGAGTTTGTATCACAAGAAATTCTAATTCACCGATCTAAAATAAATAATTAATAAAGGGGTTGTAAAATTTTAATAAAAATAAAGAAAGTAATAAAATAAATAAGATAAACCTTGATTTACATATGATTTGGATTACGACTGATTATTGACTCAAAATAACTATTTCATCAATTATATATTGGATATGATACTAAATATTTGTCTTTTTTTAAGACTGGTTAGTCAAAAATGCGTAATTTAATTAACCTTTATTGCTTAACAACGTTAGATACGATTCAAAATTCAATTAAACAATAATTTCAACCTATTTAACAATCAACGAATTGCATTAGCTGTTAACAGATAGCATATTATATCAACTTATTTGACCAACAGATAATATCAGCTATTTATTAGAGATGTTTGGTAAAATCAGCTATTTAATATTAACTGTTTATGTGTAAAATAACTTATGAGAGCATACTTTTTTAAAAAATTATAATGAAATGAATATTATATCTTAGTATTTTATTGAATATTCTCATAAGAATTTATATTTTACATAATTGTTTGGTTTTACTTCTATTTTTTTGTTGCATATTTCAATTTTCGTTTTCAGTTTTTTGTTTCTATTTTTCTTTTAAATAAAAAAAAAACTTGTTTGGTTGTTAATGTTAATATAGTTATATTTTTATCACTAATAATAATTACTATTAGATAAAACTTAAAGATAAATCATTTTAAATAAATAAAATTTTTAATCTCTTATATAATATTTATTAATAAATTATTAATAAAATTATGTTATTTTAATAAAATAAATAATTTAAAATTTAAAATTTTATTTAAAAATTAATATTTATTTGAAATATATTATAATTATTAAATCAATTTTTATTTGAATATTTATATATTTCAAATTTAATTATATTTATTAATAATTATTAAATTTTAATTACATATAATTTAATTATAGAAATTAAATAAAATTAAATTATTAATAATTTTTATTTATAAAATTTTAATTTATTAAATATATAATGTTGAATTAAATTATTCATAATTTTTGTTAAAATTTGAATAATTAAATAATATATTATGTGATAGGAAATTAGATTATGAAAAAAAAAACAGAAATAGGAAACAAAAACTACTTTTTATGGTTTTCATAATTTTTGAAAATTGGAAAAAACTAAAACCAAAAGCAGAAACTAAAGACTCAAACAAACACGTTTTTTTGCTGAATTTGAAAACAAAAACAGAAACAGAAAACTAAAAATGAAAATAGAAACAAACACCTCCTAAATAAACTAATTTCCAGCTGTATCTATTCTAATTACAGAATATTTCCTTTCCTTTTATATCTAAACCAACAGATAGAAATTACAATAATGTAAACTACAACATATTTTAATAAATGGAATTAAGATTTTAGATATGCTTTTGATAGGTATTAGGAATTTACAATTTAAAGAACCTGCAAAAGTCATTTACTACCTTCCTTGTGCAGTTAGATACGCCTCAGAAGAGTTATTCAGCAAAAGATATTTCTTGGTATGGGCTGCGTTGGATTGTCAGCTTTATCTTGATGGAACTATTAACACATTTATTCTACTATAATGCCTTTGCAATCAGGTCAGTCTTTCAGAAACCTTACGTTTTTCCTCCTATGCAGTCTATGTTTACTGATCCCTTTTCTTGTTAAACAGTGGGCTCTGGAAAATATTGTCTCCTCTGGATATATTTATCATTGGATATGGGGTATGGCACATTCTTTCTAGAAAAAAAAGTTTAAGCATGATTGATTTCTTTTATGTGCCACTATTTTTTATGTCTTTATGGTACACTGCAGGTCTTGAACTTTATGTGGCTAAAGTTTTTCCTTATATGGCGCTATTTTCGATTCTGGTCTCTGGTATGAATGCTGAGTTTCCATGCTCAAATCAGTCCTATCTGTTCAGTATAACATGTTAGAAATGTCTAATTTTATCAAAATGTCTGATGGAACTTAATAGGAAGAACACTTCTAAATAACTATTTTATTTCAGATTTGTGGTATTGAGGTCCCTGAGAATATGCCAAGGTGTATTAATAACTGTTACAACATGGAGAGCTTCTGGAAAAATTGGCACGCTTCATATAATAAATGGCTTGTAAGGTGAATGTTCAACTTATTGAGCTTTTTCCTAACACTATTTTGAGAGAAATGTCTTCTTCACAGATCGTATTATGATGTTAGGTACATGTATATTCCTCTTGGGGGATCTCAGAGAAAGCTGCTCAGTGTATGGATTATATTCACATTTGTGGCCGTATGGCATGATCTAGAGTGGTAACTTGTTCTTTGTCAAATTATGTTTCTGATCGCTTAGTTAATCTGCATATAAATACCTTTTACTTATCTCGTATGTTGTTCATCTTGGCCTCAGGAAACTTCTCTCATGGGCGTGGTTAACATGCTTATTTTTTATCCCAGAAATGTTGTTGAAATCAGCAGCAAATGCTTTACAGGTGATTTATCTATTTTCAGGTTGTCATAATCTTGATGTCACTATGTTACCACAATCTGATCAGTGATTGCGGTGTAGTTTATCTGGTATTGTGGCCAAGGGCTGCATTTTTTGGTGGCCAAATGGTGCCATGTTAGAACAAAAGGCCAAGGAGTCATTTACCTTGCATACCTGTTGCCAAGAACAATACGCTGTAAGATGGTTATGCTTTATTTGAGGTCAAGGATAGGAATTTCAACAAATGGGGACCTCACAAAATGGAAATCTGGACATTTAAGCAAGGGTCTCGTGATGAGGTGTTATTGGAACTTTGTTTTGCTTCCTATCCTATGTTCGGCTGGAGAGAAATCTTAAGTTACATTGGGTTCAACTTTGGGTCTTATGGGTGACTCATTATTTGGGAGCTGGTTTCGGCCACTTGGTCTGTTCTTGTAAAGGATCACTGTAATATCTTATTCTTATCGTCTTACAATACTATTACTTGGACCTCTAACATTGCAGTTGAATGGTATGGTTATAATAATTAGGGTCACCAAGTTTTACGGGCACTACGACCTCAAAAGATAAATTATATAATGAGAGGATATAGCTTTCAGCTAATTAATGATTTCAATTTTAAATATTGTTTTTATTTTTATATTTTCAGTAATCTCCCACAGTATATCTTGCCCCTGTAATAACTTGTTGACGAAGCAAAATACCTGTCATGGCTGTATTTTTGTTTTTTCAGGGAAAATGCTATATTCTAGTTTCTTTTGGAGTTATTATTTTTCACTTTTGGTAAAACTATTGTTCTTTGAGTTTTCATATTCATGTTCTTTCCAGGTGGAGAGTTCTTTCAAGAAATTTCTATTTCGTGAATTTAGTGCACTTGCAGGTGCTGTGACTATCACATGTCTGATGGTATGTCAACCGATATGTGAAATATTTATGAATATTTTATGACTTGTGTGTCGATCCTTCAGTATTGAAATTATGATGCTCTAAAGCCTGGTTGGTTTCGTATTTTCTCTGTTAACATTGCAAGATAAAAATCCTAAAGCATCAAAAGTAGGTGGATGGATCAGGATGTCTTTTCTCAAGTGAATGTTTTTGTATCGTTAATGCTGAATATCTACGTGTTTGATCCCATTGATTGCGGAATTTCTGTCATCCTTTATTTGTTAGTCTTTACATCGAAGCAAAATATGTTGGCAGTGAAGCATCTGATCCCTTATGCAGGTTGCAAATCTTGTTGGTTATGTGATTGGACCCTCAGGTGTTAATTGGTTGATTTCAAAATTTCTTACAAGAGACGGTATGTGTCTTTTGTGTAACTTCTGTACTAATATCTGATGTCTTTGAGTAAATTTAGTTTAGTCATCCTGCAATGTTCTCTTGTGTATGCTCTTTGTAGGATTGCCAGTGCTGGGTGGAATGTTTTTGTCATTTTATGTTGGAACAAAGGTAAAGAATGGAATACACCACCAGTCTAATCATAAATTATTCATGATTGCATTTGCCTGTGTGAGTGGATATTTGGTTGAAACCTAATTGTTTGCAGATTATGTTCCACATTGACGATGTAAAGCAAAGGAAGCCCTAAATCAAAGTGTCCTACGATGTTCTTCCTCCTTCCAAAACTGCTGACTGCTGCTTATGATGATATCTTGTATTCTTTGTGTATGAAGGAAATCTCTGGCGAGAATAGCAGGAATATCAAGTTACGACATGAGTAGAACAGAATGAGCCTCTTGTCTAGCCCTGAACCGGATCAGTTAGGTAATACTTTGTAACAAATGCAGACTCTTAGTGCGGCTTGTTTAGAAAAGCAATCAATGAGAAGCCATCCTGTTCCGTTGATAGCGATGCTGAGTGTTGACACCTGGCAGTGTCCTCAGTTGGAAAACTTATTTTTTCCGAAGACATGGAATACGTGCAATGTGTCCAACTGGGGTAAGGGAATCCTCTTTATTAACTTTCCAGCCAAAGGTAGAGAATCACTTGCCTCCATAGGATTAAGGTCGGAGAGGGTTAACAATGGTTTATGTGGAGTAATTTGAAAGCTGAATATCACTGTTCAACCGCACCGTGGTCTACATTTAAATAAATGATTCTTAGTGTGTTACAGGTTGAATGGTCTAAGCAAAGTAACTATAGAACTGTCTATGCAGCAACTTAGCAACCAATATTGTTTCATCCAGGAGTTTGCTCGAAAATTCGGAAGTGACAAAAGCACGTGATAATTCTAACGTGTTATAGATTTTCAATAATCTAACAAAAGTACAAGATGGTTGAAACCTTCTATCGGTTTTCTATAGTAGTATGAAAAGATGAGGGAAACCCATCTGCGAAAATACCAAGTAATGTTTTAATATATGTTGTCCATGATAGTTCTTGGCTATTGGCTTCAATTGTTGTTTATATACAAGGAATTGATATTGGAAATTAAAGTTTGTATTTCATTACGCCAAGTACTGGGTGTACGTGGGAGAGACTATTACAGCAGTAACAATTTAAGAAATTTCGTTTCTTATGTGAACAGTAAAATGGGGCAAGATATTTTAGGTATGCATTGAATAAACTATTAGATGAACGTAATACAAATCACGTATTGTTTAAAACGAGGTAGTGAATTAGGTTTAATTAGAGTTGGCAATAATAACCTGGCTTGTTTCATTTTCGGCCTGGGTTAGTTAGGTCATGGGCTGATCATGGTTGGTTCGGATGAACTACAGGTCGGGCAATTTTTTCCAAAATGATATTATTTTGTCTAAAATGATATCGTTTTGAAACTTTTTTGCTTTAAAAATTAAATGGCAGACTGAGCTGGCCCGATGAGCCATAGCTCAGTCTATGGGCTAGTCAACCCGCCGACGAGCCGGACTACGGGCTAATCCATCCTAACTTGACCTATTGACATGCCTAGGTTTAATTAGCATCTGTAAGATTCAATGTCTTTATTCTCAATTAGTCATCTCCAAAATTTTAAGTGAGTTATAATCCTACTATTACAAACTTCATTTTGCAGTTTCCTGAATTTAGAGGCATTTGAGAGAGGGCAGGGACCTGTTACACCAATTGGACCACCCTTCACACTTCCTCTTAAAGAAAAAGATTTAAGAGGAAATGTATGTACTTAAGGTTTCATCAGTTAAAATCAAAGATATCTTACTTTTTTAAATTGTGAGATTCCACTTAGTGATAGAGAAGAAATACTATCTACTATATTTTAATAAGTAAATAGTTGGTTAGATAATTTGTTGAAATAACTAATAAATCTCACAATAGAAGTGAAGAAAGAAATAAATTAGTTTATATATGAAAAAAGATCTATAATTCATTGTGTTAGAGTGAAGACGTGTTACCTTATATATAAACCATTCCACCTTCGTAATTAAAAATGATTATGAAATTTTACATAGTATAATTGGACTATAAACAATTAAGTTTCAACTAAGATAACTTGTAAAAGGTTCAAGTAAAAAACCCTAGAAAAAGGTGTTATAGAATGTAACTTGTAATATACTGCTACTAAAGGGCATATGCCCGAAATTCTTGAGAATATTTGAGCACATACCCTATGGGAATGACATGTTAGAGAAGTCACATTTACTTAATATATCACATCAGAAGTAATCATAAAACCAACTTATCTTATTTCATTAACAAAACATGTTTTACACTATTATTTCATTACAAAACATCCATATATTTACAATACAGAAACTATCTGTGATCACACTATTTTACACAAAAGGTTTTACATGAAATGAAAACTATACAAAGTACTCTATCTAAAATCCTCATATGACAGTTGAACATAATGCAGATTTTATAAGATTGATATGAATGGATTTTGCTATATTTTTATATGTTATTTCATTTGAATTCATTCATATTTTTTTGTGTTTAATTGCTCATTTTGTGTTCCTATTGATTCTACATGTAGATTTAATGATGGAATACAAATACAAGATTAAAGTATGAAGTTTTGAAGCCATTAGGAGCTAGGAAGGGTGTCTATAATGCAGCCAACAAAGTGAAAAATTGGAGAAACATTAAAGAGGTTGTCCAAAACAACAACGCATTAAAAGAAACTCGGCACCAAAATGACAGAAGGTGGAGAGTAAAACATAGACCACGTCTGTGTATCCTGTGAAAACACAGACTCTGCGTTTCATGTGGACATTTGCGAAAACGCAGACGTTTCATAAGCTATAGGTGTGAAAAGGAGAGGGAGACATGTACAGTGAGGGTGGACCCTTAAGTTAATTTGTCACATCATAAATAGTAGAGAAGGGTGGTAGAGTAGAAATGATTGGTGATAGAAAAACAAAAGAGTAGGCTTACGGAGAAACAAAAGGTAGAGAAGTGAGTAGCATGAAGTGGAGGTGAATAGTAGGATGGTCTAAGATGTTTACTTGTCAAATCGGTAAATAGTAGATAGAGCTTGTGGGAGAAGAGAATAACTAGGGTTTTCGGTAGGGATATTAATAGGGGATGAAGGATTTTTCTGGGAGAGATCTATGGAGGGCTAAATGTCCTGACTCCAGCTCAGAGGTGACATCGACACCGACGACCCGGGTTAACTGTATTTTCTTGTTTTTGTTGTTTCTTTCTCTCATTAGAAATTGATTGTGTTATGCTATGTTAATTGATTTGTGTTTTGTATATGGATAATCGGGTTTTTGTTATTGTTCTGTTATTTGTGTATGAACCCATTGGGAATGTGAAAAGATGAATTTGCGTTCATTGAATCGTTTAATTGCATACCCATTACTAGAATTTCGATATAATCCATAATTGTTATGTTGAAATTCATGTGTAACAATTAATGATTCATAATCATTAGGGATAACATGACTAGGTTAAATGACGCATCGTATGTGGTTGTTGCCTTGATTAATCGATTTTCCTAATTCGTAATGCTACTGCCAAATTAAATCTAGAGATTGTATCTTGAGTTATTCGATGGTTAGGTTTAATTAACGATCGTATCTTGATTAAACAAAAACTAAGGGAAAATTCAGGTTAGTTATTAACCCACGATTAATAGTTTCTAGGAGAGGTTTGAGAACAACAAATCAATGAAATATACTTAATTAAGGTGTAGGTTGAGATTGAGTCAAAGAACTGGGTCCCTACCAAATTTCCTAATTTTATCATTTTTTGCATGTTTTCTTTAATTTGTTTTTATTAGTCTAGTTTTATTTCATTTTCTTATTTCAAAATCCAAAACCCCCTTGTTAAACCTAAACACTAGTTAATTTCATTTAATAAACTTTACACACACTTTCTGTGGGATCGGCCTAGACTCACCATTGCTATAGTAGTAGTCTAGTTATTTTATTTTGACTAGCGTTAAGACAAGCATGTTAAATTTTGGCGCAGTTACCGAGTAGTGCGGTATTTTATTTTTTGTTTGTGATTTAATTCGCGTTTTGTTTATATTTGTTCGTAATTGATTTCTTTTCAATTATTTTATGATCCTTTCTTTTTTTTTTGTGTTTACGATTTATTAAAAAAATCATGCATGGAAGTAATTTTTTCTTTAACTCTTCCTCTCAATCCTATAACCATTGTTGGACTGATCAACCTAACTTTAGTTATAGATGGGATAATCAACAAATTTACTTCTATGATAGTTTGCAGGATGCATAACAATTCTCATATAGTACAAAAGCTTCCTATCATAACTTCGATCCATCTCTGAAAGAGTTGATTAATATTGTGAACGCTATTACTTTGCAATTGCAGCAAAATACTCTACAATTTCAGCAGGATGGAGGACAATTTTCAAAAACTACATGGTGTAGCGCCCAAGGTTCGGAGAGCCAACACGACTCAGGTACATCTCTAGAAGAAATTCTTAATATTATGGATGCTAACAATCTTCAAATTCAACAGGATATGCAGCAGTTCCAACAGAAAAAGCAACAGTTGTTTCAGTAAGTTGTACAACAAATTCGACAAGATGCACTGCAATTTTAGCAAGATGTATTGTCTCAATGGGGAGATATCAATCATCTAGAATCATAAAGCGAAGAGGAGCAGTTGCATCAACCCGAGGTGTACACAATGGATGTTTGTGCGGAAACTCTACAAAGTGATGATGAGCTTGAGAATTTTGAGGCCAACCTTTAACGAATTGCTTGTGTAAAAGAAGCAGAGGAGGAGCTCGAAGCAGAAAAAGCTATATCGTTTAGCTCGGAGGTAAGTATTGAGTTCATGATTATTTTTTAGAATAACTCTTCACCTTTACATAGCAGATTAGAGGAATTAAATGAGGAAGAAAAAGGTGAAGAGACATTTGAAAGCTTTCCAGAGTGCATGGACTTAATCAAGATTGAAAGTCAGAGGATAGGGAAGATGTTGAATATGAACGATTATCAACCAAGGCCCTATCCGGAAGAACCTCACGTGGAGGAGCCATATGTGACACCTAAAGATCACAATTTTGTCACATGAGGAGGAAACAAGGAGTCGAGCTAGTGACCCTAAACAAAGGCACTTCTTAGGAGGCAACCCAATGGAAGTAAATTAATTTGCTTTTAAATTTTCTCATTTATTTTTTTATGCATGTGTGTTTCTTTGTTAGTTTATTTTTGCTTGTTTTTAAGTTTTCAATAAAATTGAGAGAAAAAATAAAACAAACAAACAAACAAACATTTTCTCGTTTTCTATTATTTTTAGGACTATATGGTCATGATTAGAGAATGAGTTGACTAAACAATTTCATGGAAACTTTAGCATGTATTTTTACTCTTGTGATTGATCGATATGCATTATCTTTAGAAAAGTAGTAACTAGTGGTAGACAAAGCAGGTGAAATTTTGAGCCTTATTAGACTGAAACATCAATATTAGTCTCATTGTCTTTTGATAATGTGTAACCTTCATGATATGTACACCCTGATTTTACATTGAATTTCTATTCAAGACCATATTTTTATCACATACATTAACATGAAAATGATTAGGCATTATTTGTTTCATAAATTACATTAGCCAAATAGCCTACCCATTATATGATTTTCCTTTTTGATAAGCTCACTTTGAGCCTTATTAGCGTTTCTTTTTGTATCAACCACATTACATGGTTTATACTTAACCAAATGTCTTACCCAAACCATAAAACTAGTGGAACATTTGTGATTGTTGAGTTTGTGGATGTATAAAATTCTAAGTGTGGGGATGTACGTATGTGAGGGTTGGTTAATGTTGGGATGTTTTGTTATGTCTTATCATTAAAATTCCCATATTAATGTAGTTTCGTTTAATGTTAAAAATAGAAATGAAAAAAGCACAAGAAAAGAAAAGGAAAGAAAATGAAAAAGAAAGAAAGAAAGAAAAAGAAAAAGAATAAAAAAATTGTATGTTTAAATAAATTTATCAAGGAAGAAGTGCATATAAGTTTACAAAGTTATTCATGATTAATGCATCTTCCTAGAGTTGTAATGAATGTGATATTTGAGTATGTTGAATGTAAGGTAGATGTTGGCTTGGAAGGTTCACTCTTATGGTTTTAATGTATTGTTGGCATAAATTGTATGAGTGATTCCTTCAGATTGGTATATGCTTCATATGGTTGGTGTGTGAGAGTTGAATGTGGTTGTGGAATATAAATGTTGTATTTGTCATAGCTGACGGTACCCAGTTTTGATTGAGAGTTACTTTTGCTTCATTAGCTTTGATGATTTTCATGCTACTTGACCCAAATACATCTCACCTTACCTTTACCCACATTATAACCCTAAAAAGTCCTTTGATTCATGATTTTGCATGTGAATTATAGTGGTGGAGAGATGAAATGATATGCAAAGTTATAGATTGTCATGATCATGAATGTTGTTGAGTGTACCTATAGATATATTTTACTTAAACACATTTTTCGAGTCTATCATTAGATTACTTGGTTTCTAAAGATGATGCTTGTTGATTGATTATGAGTAGAAGCATTGAATGTTGAATTCTTGCTATGATTTTTGAAAGTTACTCATTTTTGGTTGTGATTATATAGTCTTGGAAAATATGGGAATTGAGTAAATGTTTTTAAGTCTTTAAGCTTAATTTTAATGTTTTGCCTGAGGACGGCCAAAAGCTAAGTGTGGGGGTATTTGATATGAATGGATCTTGCTATATTTTTATATGTTATTTCATTTGAATTCATTCCTATTTTTTGTGTTTAATTGCTTATTTTGTGTTCCTATTGATTTTACATATAGATTTAATGATGGAATACAAATGCAAGATTAAAGCGTGAAGTTTTGAAGCCATTAGGAGATAGGAAGGCTGTGCATAATGCAATCAACAAAGTGAAAAATTGGAGAAGCATCAAGGAGGTTGTCCAAAACGACAGCATATGAAGAGAAACCTAGCACTAAAACGAAAAAAGGTGGAGAGCAAAATGTAGAACATATATGCGTTTCACGCAGACATCCTGTGAAAACGCAGACAATGTTTGCATTTTTCACAGACGTTTCATAAGTTGTGGTAGAAAATAAAGAGGAGGGGCGTGAACTGTGGGGGGTGGACTAAAAACCCCTCAACTTTAATTGTCCCATAAAAAAACAGTAAAGGGCATGAAGAGAGGAGGCTACGGCTTGGTGGCTGAGGTCAAGAGAGAAGGCTGCGGCTTGGTTGCTCAATAACAGAAGAGAGTTGTGGGAGAGAGTGGAGGTGAATAGTAAGGGTGGACATTAATCTTTATTTATCCCATCGATGAATAGTAGTGAGGAGAAGAAGCTTGGCAGTGAGTGAAGAACTGTAAGGTTTTTGGTAGGGATATTAATGAGGGCAGAAGCATTTTCCTAGGAGAGACTAATGGAGAGCTAAACATCCCGATGCTAGTTCGGAGGTGAAATTGATGCCGACAACCCGGGTTAAGTGTATTTTCTTTTTTTGTTGTTTCTTTCTATCATTATAAATTGATTGTGTTATCCTATGTTAATTGATTTGGGTTTTGTGTATGGATAATTGGATTTTTGTTATTATTCAGTTATTTGTGTATGAACCTATTGGGATTATGAAAAGATGATTTTAATGTATCCATTGAATCATTTAATTGCATACCCATTGGTAGAATTTCGATATAATCGGTAATTGTTATGTTGAAATTCATGTGTAGCGACTAATGATTCGTAAATATTAGGGATAACATGACCTAGGTTAAAAGACGCATCGTATGTGGTTGTTGTCTTGATTAATCGATTTTCCTAATTCGTAATGCTACTGCCTAATTAAATCTAGAGATTGTATCCTAGGTTATTCGGTGGTTAGGTTTAATTAACGACCGTATCTTGATTAAACAAAACTTAAGGGAAAACTCAGGTTAATTATTAACCCACGATTAATAGTTTTTAGGAGAGGTTTAAGAACAACAAATCAATAAAATATGCTTAATTAGGATGTAGGCCGAGATTTAACCAAAGAATCAGGTCCCTACCGAATTCCCCATTTTTATCATTTTTTACATGTTTTCTTCAATTTTTTTATTAGTCTAGTTTCATTTTATTTTCTTATTTCAAAATCCAAAACCCCTATTAAACCTAAACATCAGTTAATTTTATTTCATAAACTTTACACACAATCTGTGGGATTGACCTAAACTCACCACTGCTACAGTAGTAGTCTAGTTATTTTATTTTGACTAGCGATTCCATGTGCAGGTCACCTATTCTAAGTCCAAGTACATAGATGATGTATTAAAGGTGTTTAGCATTTGAGATATCTGATACTTATGAAGCAATAAATATATCCACTATTATATGTATAAGTTGATATTTGAGTTCACAGTTATATAGATGTTAACTTTAGAAGAAATTTGTATTAAGTTATATTTTACTTAGGATAATATTATATTAAGATTGGAAAGGTTCCAATGTAGCATTAATTAATAATGAAGCCAAAATACACTTTTCATTTAGTGAAATGATTAATTAGATTAAGAAGTTCTTTAATAAACAAGGTATAATTCCTTGCATTATTCAAGATAGTAATGTACTGTAAAACATTTAAGCCATTAGGCATGAAAAGGAGCTAAAGTCTTATTAAAGATCTAAGTATGTATTTAGGCAAATTTAATTACTTATGATGATAACTAAGATGAAAAGTATAAGATTTCAGCAAATGCTCACTATAAAAAATCTTGAAGAATTCTCTCTCTAGACCACTATCCCAATAGTAGCATGGTATTTATATGATGATTTGGTATAAGATATTTAAATCATGGGCTTAGTGCAAGCGAGAGATTGTCAGTTTATGCCGTACAACCAATCAGTTGGTAAGTTAGATGTATATAGTAAAGTCTATAGGATAACTATACATTGCAAATGAAATTATTATGAGATCATTATTATGAGATTCATATTGCATTTATGTATTATCCTAAATTGTTCTCAGTAATTGTTTTAATCAGATTGGACATTAAAGAATGTAAAAAAAAGTAAATATTATGTTTTTCATTATTAAAGAAGTAGTTGATCTCATAATATGGAGATGTTTAAAAAAATGTGTAGGTGTTTATTAGAGAACAAGTTCACTAAATTGATCTCATATGAGAAATCTATTTGTAATATTACTTGTATATCTATGAAAATTCTCATTGTGATGATTTCATAAGTAATCCTTTGAATTGACATCTTTAAAATATCTCGTATAGGGATTGCTATGTTTTGATATTATTTATAATTTATTCTAGTCAAAGGGAGCTCAATCAGTGGTCATTAGATAAAGTATGGATTATATGGAGGTAGTTGAGTGATCAATATAAGATTCATCACCCTAAAGTGATTAGGAAGAATGTTCTATTGTTCTTGATTAGTATTAGTTTGGGAGTCCTTAGCTAAGGTAGAATGACATTTTGTAAAATAGTTTACAAATATCATCAATTGAATCAATTACCAGTAGTGGAGAACTAATATGAATAGACTCAAATTAAGTAGACATTACTTACATACTCTATGTCTAATTAGATATTGTATGACGAAAAATTGAATTATACAAAAAAATCATGCTATATCTAAGTGGTCATTATACATTGCAAGACGTCAATTTCGATCTATAAATATAAATTATCTAAATAGAGAATTAATGATTAATTAAAGAAGTTTAAGTTATCTAATCTTAAATATGATTTAGGGTTATAATTTATATCAATTGCCAATATAGTTGGAAACCTAATGGGGCACATATAAATAATGAGTTAAAGAAAGCAAAGGTATTTTAATCAAGTCGAACTTGATTATAAAGTTTAAGTTTGAGAAAATTTATAATTAAATATAAGATATTTAATAAATAAGGATCAATATAAGATATTGGATCTTATTTGAGCCCAAGTAGTATTTAGTTAGAATTATTGTATTTCTAATTAAAGTTTAATTGAAATTAGAATTTAATTTTAATTAAATTACTAAAATATCTAAAAGCTATTATAAATAGGCGTAGGCTTTAAGAAAGCTAGCACTTCTTGCCAAACCTTCTCTATAACAATTGCAAAGTTCTCTTAACATATTTTGTGGATATCATTAGAGGTCAGATACTTGTGTGACTATAGTAGTTGAGATGAGCTAATTTTAGAAACGGTTTGAGGGAAATTACAAGAAAATGATCAAGCTTCATAATAAGGTATGAAATATGATTCATGTTTGATTATATTTTATATATTAATCATTTTCTAGAATTTAAGTGATCTCGACTTCGAAAAATCAAAATGAAAAAGGTTACATGATTATTCTACTACACATATGATTGAATCATGTCTCGATTTCCCAACACTTAGGTATGGTGCAACTTCTCTCTTCCTGAATATGGTACAAAATGTCAGTTGTGTCTTATATTAAAAATATGTTAATTATTGTTTTAATTGAATTTGATATTTCTTTGTAAGTAAAAGTGAAAGAGACTTAATATCCCCTTTTGTCTATTATAGAGGATTTATAAGTAACATGAGGCCTTAAGTTGTGTTTAACATGCTTTTGTATTATTTTTGTTTATCAGTAGTTTGAATATAAAATGTTTGATACACGTGTGACAAGCATATTACAGAAGAATGTGTGACAAGTAATACGTGATCTTGTATGACACTTTATAGAGTATTAAAAAAGGAGCTACATGATATTATGCACGATCCTCTTACATGATCTTACATAACATTGAACAAGTAGCTATATTAGGCTATTTTATAGGCTATTTGCCTTATAGGGAATTATATGGAATTAAAATATGATAATATACTTTTTAGTTAAAATATGTTAATATATAAATTGTTCTTATCAACAAAACTGCATGTTATATGTAAATCCTCTACAAGAGATTTAATGCCCGTGTGTAATACCATAATGTTATTTTTCCATTTTATATGTAACACTTAATCTTAAGCAAACAATCTTACGGCAAAAAGTCCATATTGTTTTAACAAAAAACTAGGAAAGAACCTTTTTCTGCCTTTTCTATAAAGTTAAAATCATATTAGGTAAAAATAGGGAATCAAGGGACTTCTTTTCAAACTATCTTGTATATATGCTTAAATAATATTAATCTTGTATATGTATATGTATATATTCTTTAATAATAATCAAAGGTCTCCTAACAATCTCTCTACTAGTTAGGGGGTAAGGCTGTGTACCACTGGACCTCTCCAGATCCTGCGTTTCAGTGAGATTTCTATTGGGTATTGTTGTTGTTGTTCTTAAATATCTATATTGTTATTTACTTAACATTTTTAGGATTATAAAGACTTAGTATGGAAGCTTAAAGTTATATTATGGTGGACACTTTATGAAAGATCCTGTGTTGAGTTATGATGGTAGGTTAAGTTATTTTGATAAACCTGATCTTAATTTTGTCAGTTATAGATAAATTTATAAGATGATAAAGCTTATTTTATAGTTATAGGTTTTAGATCTAATGAATCTTTAAGACTTAAAGACTTATTAAATCTAATGAAAGTTGTATTAGATTAATCAATCTTTTGAAGGAAAATTAAGGTGTATATTACATATAAGTTTGATGTTCCTATTACAGCTCCAAAATTTTTGGCTATAATAGATAATTATGAGGATTTGGGCTTTGACGACGAAGATGTTATGCGTAATGATGAAGTTAATATAGATATCGTTAAAAAAGAGAAAAGTAATGATGGGGATGTGGACACTTATAAAAATGAAGTTGAAGATGATAATGAAGTTAAAGGAGCACATAATGCATTTTACTTGTTAATTTTAGATGATCACAAATCAATAGAGATTAATTCTAATGACTATGGAAGTTTCATCGATAATGATGAGTATCTTAGTAAAGAGGAGCTTGGGGAGCCAATTAGAAAACGTAATACAAGTGTTAGACACGAACCAGGTGGTAATACATCAAATTAGACACTCAATATGAAATTTGAAAATATGAAAAGGTTTAAAGAAGCTGTTATTGATCATTCAATAACTAGACATCAAGTTAGAGACAACATTTAGGAAAATGCCAAAATTGTCGTGTGGCTCACATAAAAAATAGAAGTATTAGATGCGATTTTACAGTGAAGAGTTGATAAAGATTTTAAGTTAGAGTTCAAATTGAATGTTTATAAAATGATGACATTCTTTTTGAACGTTTTGAAACATTTGAATTTAAATTAAATTAAGTTAAAACATATGAGTCCAATTTAATGCTTTTTGTCTGTTTAAAATTAATCTTAACATTTGCAAATCATTCAAAAAAAACTCTAGATGAACGAAAATTTATATCGAGTTAAGTATTCATTCATTATGTGTCATACCAATATTGACGTGACATGAATTTAATATTTTTTATTTAAAGCATGAGTCCTTATATAATGTACAAATGCATAGTCAAACTCACTTTTTAAAATAAATCAATTTAAGTTTTTTTATTAAATCTAAAGAGTTTATCCAATTTTCTCTAAGAAAACCTATAAAATAAGAAAATTAGAATAGTCATAATTTATTGCATCAAAATCATTAAACAAATGAAAGCAAACAAAATTACTAATAAACTAACTTGGTATTACTGATTAAACGAATTTGATCCAACGAAACATCAGTTAATTGTTGAAAGTCTTTAGTAGCCTATTAGCACACCTATACTCCAACTTCTATTTTTCATCGGAATTTGTTGTTTGACCTCCTCCTTTCGAGACTTGCCTTTATACCTAACATATTGTCAGTCTTATATTCTGAATGCTTTGGAAAAGCCTTGTATTCGTGCAATCTTTGATTTCCCCTTCATAACTAGTATTAGAATTTTCATACTTAATCTTTGTCTTTTAGTTAGTGCTACAAAAGAATGCTCACAAAAAGTTTGTCTTTTAGTTAGTGCTACAAAAGAATGCTCACAAAAAGTTGCCAACTCCATTGCTTGCATAAGTACTTTAGGTTTCCATACCTTCACTAGTGGTTTAAGATCTTCTTAAAACCACTAATGAAACTTGAAACAAATTAAGATTCCTGCAAATATGGATTAGTGGCCAACATAAAAAACTTGAGCTCCTCATTTCTCTCCAAACATTTAACTATTGTACTAGTTTGACAAATTTTATTAAACTCGTCAATAATATTTATAGCATTTTGATGGCCAAACCTCAAACACACAACCAACATAAAATTGTCCCCATTAGGATTAGCCCCACCTATAATTTAACTATCAAACCATACTTCACATTCATTATCAATAGCGTCATAGCTAACTCTAGTTTACTCTCTTCAGGTAGTTGATAAATTCTAAAATACATTCTACATTTTCTTACTAATGATGTTGGGTTTGTTACTAAGAAATACGGAAACTTGATCTTTAAAATGAAGGCAGCTCCAAATCTGGTGTTGCCCAATTCAATCTGCTTCAACCTTCACCAACATCCATAGGTTTCGGTGCGAGAAGCATTCCCTAGCTAGTTTGATTTTGGGTTCCTAATTGCCTCATAGGCTCTTTATCCTTAACCAACAACATGCTCTGCTTCATCAGTTTTACAAGCTAGTCCAACTTCTTATCTCACTATGAAAACTGCTCTTCGATTCTTTTTTGATTCTGATCTAGATTAGCTTGTATGTCGACTATGGTTGATTAAAGTTAAGACTCAACCCTGTTGATCCTATCCTTTAAGGTATTTTCCCTTGTTCCTTTTGCTATAGGAATTCTTGTTTGTCTTTTCTACACTAGTGCCTTTATATTAGGCTTTAATACCAACTTGTCATAACCTTAGTTAAAGATCTTAATAATGGACTCAAGAAGGATCTAGAAGCTTGTGAGAGATAGAGAGAGAAAAAGAGAGAAAATTTAAAGAGATTAGAGAAGAGAAGGAATGAAGAATTATGTTATTTCATTGTATGCAAAACAAAGAAACACGTGATATATCAGCATAATTACAAGAAATTGAAATAGCAACTTCTATGCTACGTCACATAGGTAACTAACCAAAAACAACTTAAATGCAACAGTAGTAAAATAGATGACCAATTGCCTAACCCTTACATTATTCAAACTAGCAACATACTTAATATAAAGCAATCACTAAATAATGTTAATGGAATTACAGTTCAACTCTAAAGTTGTTTTTTATTAAGCTTAATGCATCCCAAAATCAAAACCCAATTATAACTTAAAGCTTGTCAAACCTACTGTTGATATTATAGAAATAATCAACTACTTATCACTAAAGATAACTAGTTGATCTCTATAGATAATTAGTTGATATTCTATAAATTAGTAGCTAAATTAATGAGATTTTATTACTTAGAGAATAAATAGATTCTTCTTGATTTAAGGAGGTGATTATGGCTACATTGTCCTATATATTAGTTATACTATTTATAATATTTTTTTCCCTGCTCAAATTGGTCCTAAATGGACTATCACTTAATGATGACTGGGCAGTAAGGAAACTCCTCATCCTCCAACGATGATTTTAGCAGTTTGAGTATGACTAATCTCAGTATTAATGGAAAATGGATAATGTAATTGTGATCTTTTTGCTTAAACTTGCCTTTTCAATTAAAAAATCATATATTGAATGGTCAGAATTACCTGGAATGGACGCAAACAATAAAGCTAGCCATTGACTATAGAGGAAAACTTGGGTATTTAGGTGGAGAGACTATAAAACTAACTTCAAATGATCCAAATATGGCAATAAGAAGGTCCAAAAAATTCTTTGATCACAGCTTGGTTGATTAATTCCATGAAACTTGCAATCAGAAAGCCTTATATGTTTCTACTAATAGCTAAAGATATGTGAGATGTTGTTGGAGACATGTATTCTGATATTAAAAATTCTTCTAAAATTTTTGAACTAAAAATGAAGCTATGGAAGTCCAAGCAAGGAGACCATAACGTTACATTATTTTATATTGAACTTGTACACTTGGAGAAGGAATTGGACTTATGTTATGAAGATGATTGTGACTATCCGAATGATAATGTTCGACGTGAAAAAAAGGAAGAAAGTGATCGAGTTTATGTTTTTTCTTGTAGAATTAAATAAAGAATTAGATGAAGTTAGAGGCCGAATTTTAGGAAAAAAGTCTTTATCCTCGATTAAAGAGCTTTTCTCAGAAGAAAGGACAGAGGAGATAGGGAGAAAAGTGATGATTGGGAACATCTGATCAGAGGCCAAAGGTTATGCACTCATGTCAAAAGGAAAAGAGGTTGAGAGAGAAAAAAACAAAAAGACATGGTGTGATTGTTATAAATGTGATTCACACACCTGAGAAACATGTTGGAGAATTCGTGGGAAGTGAAAAAATTGGAAGAAGAAATAATTGGGAGAAAACTGTACCTTCCAAGCCAATACTACTTAGTTAGGGCTCGAAATATCTTTTAGTTCATAACCTTTCACAAAGAAATAGATAGAGCAAATTTGTAAATTCTTCAGTATCAAAATTTCTCTAGTCCAAATCCTATATGTTCTTTAGTATAAAAAGTTAATTATCTAATTGCCCCTTGTTTTTGTGTCAATTCAGATCATTCTTGGATAACTGATTCTTAGGCAACTGATCATATAACTGGGTCCTCTAAATTATTTTCTTCCTATAGTCCTTGTGTAGAAAATCAAAGAGTAAAAATAGTAGATGGTTTTTACTCAGTAGTAAAATAACTATTGGCCAAAAATGTTGAGCTAATTTTTCTTCACGTGATTGTCAATTCTAAGATTTGCATATGGGAAAGATGATTGGAAATTATAAACAAGTTGGAGGTCTCTATTTCTTTAAAAATGGATACGACTCAAACAGGTAATCCCAAAGAACTTGTCTTAATTCTATTTGAATACTTCGTGAAAATAAAATTATAATATGACATTTTAGATTTGAACATCCAAGTTTTCATTATATGAGACGTTTGCTTATGAAATTCTTTACAAATAAAGATCTATCTTCATTTCAGTGTGAAATTTGTTAACTTGCCAAACATCATTGGACATCTTTTCCAAGACAACATTCCAAGGCCACAAAACCCTTTGCTATAATCTATAGTGATATCTGGGGACAACCTTTGAGAATAAAAACAATAACTAGAAAGAGATTGTTCATAACTTTTACTGATGCCCACATTAGAATTACTTGGTTATTTATACTCAATAACATTGTCGAAACATAGTTTCAAACTAGAATTCAAGTTTTTAGAAGCGATAATGGAAAAGAATACTTCAACAAGGTTTTAAGTAATTTGTTTGTTGAAAAATGTATTAATCATCAAAACTCATGTATTGACATCCCATAATAAAATAGAATAGTTGAAAGAAAAATTAAACATCTATTAGTAAATGTAAGATCTCTAAGGCTTTCAACTAATACTCCTAAGTACTTATAGGGTGAGGCTATCCTAATAGCTACATATTTGATAAAGAGGATGCCTTCAAAAGCTTTAAATTTTCAAAACTTAAGCTGAGATTTACCCGTTGCTCTTAGAAAAGGTTCCAAAACTTGTACAAAATGTTATTTCTATAACTTTTTCTCATATTAAAGTCTATCTCCATCATTTTAAACATTTACTTCTAAGTTATCCAATCTTTCCATTCCTAAGAATATATAAGAGGCTCTAAAAATTCTTGAGTGGAGGGATGCAGTCCTGGAGGAAATGATAGCTTTGAAGAAAAATAGAACATGGGAGGAAGTTGATCTTCTGAGAGGAAAAACACTGGTTAGATGTAAATGGGTGTTCACCATAAAGTTCAATTTTGATGGATCATTTGAAAGATATAAGACTTACATCGTTAGTAAGGAGTTCACAACATAGACTATTCATAAACTTTTTCACCTGTTGCTAAGGTAAATACTATTAGTGTTGCTTTCTATTACAGTTAATCTATATTGGACTCTACATCAATTGGATGTGAAAAATGTCTTCTTATATGGAGATTTAGAAGAAGAAGTGTATATAAAGCTTCCCTTAGGATTTAGTGATAGCTTCGAAAAAAGGATATACAAACTTAAAAAATCTTTATATGGGCTAAAAAATCACCAAAGGTTTAGTTTAAAAGCTTCATAAGATCTGTGAAGTCTCCAGATTTCTTACGGGGGCAGTCTGATCATACTTTATTCATAAAAACTTTTACAAAAGGAAGGACTACGATTCTAATTGTGTATGTAGACGACATTATCTTTACTGGTGATAATTTCGAAAAATTTGAAATTCTCAAAAAGAATCTCTTAAAGGAGTTTGAAATCAAAGATACAGGGTATCTTAGATATTTTCTAAGAATGGAAATTGCTAGATCTAAGAAGTGTAAAGTAGTCACCCAACGGAAGTATATTCTGGACCTTCTAGAAGAAATTGAGATGAGTGAATGTAAACTATTGGATACTTTTTATGGAATTCAACTCAAAGCTGGGTAAAGTTAAGGAAGGAGTTTCAGTGGATACAGGTCGATATCAACAACTGGTAGGAAAGTTAATTTATTTATCTCATACTAGACCAAATATTTTCTTTATTGTCGATATGGTAAGCTTGTTTATGTATACTCCATATGAAGAACACTTAGAAGTAGTATATAGAATCTTAAGATACTTAAAGGGAATTCTAAGGAAAGGATTATTCTTTAAGAAAAGTGATCAAAGGAGAGTTGAAGTCTATACTGTTTCAGACTAGGCAGTGTCTCCTCCTAATAGAAGATCAACTTCTAGGTATTTTACATATTTGTGGGGAAATCTAGTAACCTGGAAGAGTGGTAGCCAGAAGTAGTGTGGAGGTAGAATATTGGGCAATGACTCAAGGAATTTGTAAAATAATTTGGCTTAAAAGAGTAATGGAAAAACTTAAAAATACCATCGTAGCACCCATTGAAGTTGTTTTTTAAATAACAAAGCAATTATCAATATTGCCAACAATCTAGTTCAAGATGATCGAATGAAGTATGTGGAGATTGACGGACATTTTATAAAAGAAAGACTTGAAAGTGAATTTATTTTCATACCATTTGTACCTAAAATACAAGTTGTTGATGTCTTCACCAAAGGGCTACTAAGATAGAAATTTGAGTTCTTTTAACAAGTTGGACATGATAAATAACTATGCACTGACTTTAAGGAAAGTGGTGATATTATAGAAATAATAAGCTAATAGTTGATTTTCTATAGATAATTAGTTAATATTCTATTAATTAGTAGTTGAATTAATGAGATTTTATTAATTAAAGAATAATTAGATTCTTTTTTATCCAAGGAGGTGATTAGAGTTACATTGTCCTATATATTGATTATCCTATTCTCAAAACAATCAACGAAGAATTGCTTTGTCCTGTTTCTTCACCTACCTATAGCCCAAATCTTAAACCTAAAGCGGAAGGTACGAATAAATTCTTAATGCGGAGAAGTTATTAAACTATGTTTACGAAGTGTTTAGCGTTTTAGAAGGATATGAAAGCTAGGGAGGATTAATAAGTTTTCTCTTATAAACTCATTTACACATTATAAACAGAAGATGATTCTGACCTTTGAAGTCATAAAGTTTAGTTCAACGGTTCTATCTTTTCTTTTTCTTTATCTTCTCAAATCTTGGATTTTTTTTGATTATTTTGACCAAGTTGAATATAAATAAAGAGTTTGTCTGCAGATGAAACAAGCTTAACTTGCGGCTTGAGTTGACTTATGCAGTAGTCTTCTATGAAATTGAGCCAAACTTATGTCTGTAACAACCATAATTTTTGATATTTTGCATGTTGCCAGATCTGAGGTGCAAGTGACCAGCAAGCATATGGATTTGTCGTAATGGCAATTCGAGAATGAAAGATCATATGGCACATATCAGTGAACTTTCACACAGGTGAGTAAGCGGGATGCTAATGACATGTACGAAATCACAGCCATACACCTGCCAAAACGGTACATATGGTCAACCAAATCACTCTTACAATTTGGAAGAACACTTCATCGAAACTTGGATCGCTTCAAGCGTTGCCATTTGAGCATTGCCGTTAGTTAATTAAGAGATTATCCATCTCTAAATTTGACATTATAATAGCGGGCCAAACCAGTTGCAGTTTTGTCTTTGACGACATCATGTAGCAACTCATACTTCTTGTAGTTAGCTTTGAGGGTCTCTTCCTGTTGCTTGTGAAGCTTCTCTTCTCTGTCCAATTGTTGCTACATAAACATGACAACAGAGTGAAGTATAACCAGTAACCGAACAGAAGGGTAGAATAGTGGCCAAAGGAACACTACAGAAAACTTACCTTAAGCAAGACAGAAGCCTCAGCTGCATGCTTCTGGGTAAGATGCTTCAATTTTTTCGCTATTTCAAAATCAGGGTCATTCGAGTCCAACCAACGGCAATGTATCTTTCTACCAGGCTTTGTGGGACGCTCGTCAAACATCTCAATCTGGGCAGGACGTGCCCTTACAGGCCGTGGCATACCAGACACCATGAATGAGAATCGATTAATGTCTAAGCTAATAGCTTTGGCTTGCTTTTGGGATTCCATCTCCACCAAGGCGCATTGTGGAATGTCCCTACTTTCTATATAGTTTGGAATGAACTTCACACTCTTCACAACCCCAAACTGACTTAAAGCAGTTATCAGAACAGATTCAGTGACCCGAGGTGACAAGTTGTCAATGTAAACAGTTCGCTTCACCTTCTCTAGAAATTCCTTATATTCTGCCTCAGCTGTAGACCCCATACGGAACGATGACGATATATCCAATCTAGAGGACACCAAGTGCAAGAAGATATTTAGCAAAATTAGCCATTCCAGGTCCTTCGACACACAAAAGATCTGCTCTTGTCTATCCTATCCTGAAAAACTATCAACAGAAGATTCAATTAAGTATGAAACTCTACATTTATGCAACTTGACTTCTAATTCATTTCCATATAAACTCTACATTTTCAGCATTTTTTCCCCCTATTCTTTTCTGCTGTGCTATGTTCAAACGTTAAACGTTCTTTCGTTCTCTTTCACTAGGTCCAAGGCCAGAACAAAATAGAAAATATTAAACAGAACTCTAAAAGAACGAATCCTTGCAGTTTGCATTATTGGAATAACATAAAACTTCAAAGAAATAGCAAGATTTCACATCCAAATTTAGGTTTACAATTAGAATCGAAAGGAAAAACACATAATCAGATTGAAGATATCCCAGAGCATCAATTGGCAATGCGAGAGATAAAGATTGTTTCTTTTTACAATTATTTACTTTCGTTTTCTTTCTCTTCCATCCAACCAAAACATACAAAAGACCCATAGCAGAGAGAGAGAGAAAGAGAGAGAGAAGTAACTTACTTGATACTTCCCGGTCTTCGAGTAGTCCGATGCGAACCGATGAATGTCCCGAGTGAAAGAGGGGGTTAAGTAATGGACTTTAAGTTATTTCTATTCGGTAAGTATGGTTTGTATTATTATAATTGTCTAATTAATTAATTAATTAATTATTAATTAAGTTTAACAGTAAAGAAGTTTACATAAATTAATAATTTTAATTAATTAAGCTTAACAGTAAAGAAGTTTACATCAATTAATTATTTTCAAATTTGTAGTATTTCCAATCGAAGGGGTTTGGAGTTTGGACTTCAGCTAGAGTTTGGCAGTTTGGGTATTTGATTTGTGTTTGAAAAGCCTAAGCCTCAGCCTCAGCCGCTGTCATTTTTTTCTCCTCTGGGATGGCCGCTGTTGTGTTATGTTTTGCTTAAATACAAGATTCTTTATGGTGAAGAATGGGCCGTAATACGAAGAAGAAAAAGAAAGGGGGTCATGGCGGAGGAGGGAGAAGGAGCAAAGGAAAAACCCCATTGAAGGACCATTCTTGTGGTGCCGGCGATGACGGTGAACTTCTGGAGGAGGAGATCACTGCTTTGTAATTTCGTTGGTCAACTGCCTTTTTTTCAATGCTTTTAATAGTGATTGCTGTGTAATTAGTTGCACTTGCACCTGATTTGGACATTAGTGTTGGAATGGAACGTAAAAAATTTTACTTGGCTGATTTAATTCTCTTTTTTTTTTTGAGATTCGAGCTGTGATAATAGCTGAGGATAGCCATTGGACTAATGAGAATTTGTTGTCATGTTTCCTGTGCAAGCTTGATTTTTTTGTTAACATTTTTCTACGTTCTCTTGTTTGGGTAGGCGTGCAATTTATCAAGAAGACTGCAAGATTGTTTCAGATTCGTCACCTCAAATCATTATCAAAATCAGGTTCTTGTTCTGTCAGGGAAGCCTCAAACTTCCAATTCTTAAATGTTTTTATCTTAACTGTGTTTTCGTTATTTAAATAGGTGTAGGCCTTACTTGAAGGATAAGGGCAACGAGGATGTAGATATTTCAGCTTTGCTTTCAGTCAGGTTGGTAGTTGGCTATAGCTTTGATCTCCATTTATGATTTCACATTGATCAATGTATCTTTTCTTTTATTTTTATGTAAGGTGCTTACCTGGATATCCGTATAAGTGCCCAAAGTTGGAGATTGTTCCAGAGGAAGGTTTGACAAAAAACGATGCTGATAAACTTCTCTCCCTCCTTCATGACCAGGTAAAGGATGACTAGTTCCACCAGTGGTCGTGGTCTATGATATTCAATGGTTTTTAATTATTGCACTTAACTTTATTGCTTCCCCTGCTAGAGCAGATACTTGGCTTTTGAAGGATCTTTAATGATTTTCTCTTTGTCTTAAGGCAAATTCTAATGCTCAAGAAGGTCGAGTGATGATTCACAATCTGGTAGAAGCTGCTCAAGAGTTCCTATCTGGAATAAAGCCACTAGCTCCTGATCCAGTAATCTTATTCATCAATCTTTTTCAAATATTAATCCATGTGTATGCACTCTCTTTTGTTCTGCATTGCCAGCTAATAGTTTTCCATTGACTGATTGATTATGGTTTGTGTTCGGAAAGTTACTTTTTTGATGTGTAATTCATCAACACTGGTTCCCTATTGGTTTAACTTCTGTCTCTGTCTGTGTGAACCATATACATTGTTGATAATTCTTACACTTCTTAAAGCTATTAGTTATTGTGCTTTTGTATATTGAGCGTCAATCATTCTTATCTCTGTTCAAAAGCTTCTGTTAGCCTGCACTAGAAGATCTTCTTATAACTATTAGCTATTACACGTCAATATATTTAGCATCAGCCACTACAACTCTCTGTCCAAAAGTTGTTAGCCTGCGTTATTGGTGAGAGGGTCTTCAAGATGTTGTTTTCCCATTTGAAAGACTGTTAACCCTGCATTTTAAGTTCTACCTATGTAGATCCTGGCTGCTACAAACATTTTTATGCTCACATGCTAAGAGGTAACATATTGTCATGTAGCTCTTTCGCTCGGTTCTCATAACTTTTATCCCTCTTCTTTTCTTCTTGTGCTTCATATAATCTAGCTGTTGTTAGCTTCGCAAGACCACACAATTTCGAAGAGCAAGAGTTTTGTGTATGGTTTCTTAGACCTTTTCAGTGGCTGTGGCGTGTCCTGGCAGTGGGGTATTGCAGTGGATGATAATATGGGCATAAATTCTTCGTTGACGTCTCATCCAAGGGATGGTTCACGAGTTGGATATGGTATACAAGAAAGGAAACTTGATAAGACTACAAGATCATTTGCATCAGTTGATACAAAGCAAGATCCATGGGGTTCTGCTATCACCAAGTTAGATACCCTTGAAGAAGAGAGTGAAGACAATAACAAGCTCATATCTACTACTGATTCACAGAGATCTTTGACACAGGATTCAGTAGGAGATGATGTCAAAGGCGAGGTCAGACATATTTCTTGTGCTTTGCTTTTTATTCAATGTCTCTAAGAATTTTTCTAGTCTTTCTTGTAAATGCAATGTCCATCGTATTCCTTACAACCAATTTGTTGGACTATAATTTTAAGGGAAATTGAATTATATTATCGTCTTTCATGACTTTTTAGAGTCTTAATCATTTGATCCTTAGCTTTCAATTTGAATTTTAGTGTTTTGCTTAATTTGCATCTTGTAATGATTGCCTAGGCTTGGATTATAACTCATGTTTTATTGCTAAATATTGTTGAAAACAATGATTATAAGACAAAAAATCGAGCAAAGCTTTACATCAACGAAATAGATTTTTTTATTATCAAGAGTCCTTTTATAATAAAAGATGATATAGCGATAAAAAACCCAAACCATTTTGCACAGTTCTCTAGAATGGAAGATTTGATGGAGTTTCCACATTTTCTCTTCAGATTTTTCTTTTGTCATATTTTGAGATGTTAATCATATCATACTGTCTTAAAGAGTGTGAAATGAGAGCATATTGAGGGATAGGAATGAAAGGAAGTTTTTGGAACAAATCTCGTTGGACCAAGATGTAAGTGCTTTTCTAATTTATTTCTGCATTGGGAAGAGATTGTAGCTTGGATTTCCAAGGTTCAAATTTTGAGGTAACTTTTTGTTTGATGGCAATTTCAATTTTGGATGGCAAGATGTCTTCCTATAAAAAGTTACACTAGTTTGGGTTTTCTTGCAATGCCTGTAGAATGTTAGGAGGATGGTGGAGTAAAAGGAGAGGGAGAAAGGAAATGAAGATAGGTTTGATTGCAAAATGCAACAAGAAGAATGCATAGTAATTAAGATTCGATCTGTATGTTGGCACCAGCGAAGGGGCTCTAGAATGCGAAACTCCAACTAACATTTTAGTGAATTAGTGAACAAGCGTCTTTATTTTTTCGGTTAATAAAAACTTCTTGCCTACTTTTACAGGATGTTTCTCATGAGCAATTTGAAGTAGAAGATGATGATGATGTAGATTTTGGAACTGAGATTCGAGACTCAAAGTCTTCTTCCTTCATAGATCACAATCAAACATCCCAAGATATTAGAAAGGATCTACTAATGGTAGTTTGTGTGATCTCTTCGTAAACTTTTGATATTATATGATGGAATCACCAAATTCATTGTTGTTTTCTTGCTACTAAATTAGGTTCATTTGCTTCGGCTCGTTTGCGCTTCAAAAGGAGCACTAGCAGATAGTTTGCCAGAAATTACTAACGAGTTGTGCAGTTTAGGTGTATGTGTTTGAAAAATATTTGCGTTTATTCAGTCATAATTATTGCTTTCTCATGCTTTGATGACAGTGCTCTACTATCTGATGATAGATGATTTGGTTCAGATTTTTTCAGAGTACACGCGAGATTTGGCTTCTAAACCATCTCTAATTTTCAACAAGACATTTGATCATGTTTTTCATCAAAATATGGTTCGTTTTAGTATTTATTTTTATCTTCTATTTCATCCTTTTTCCACTTCCTAAAACCTAGGTTTTTCTCTAATCAGTGTGTGGATTCGTTTCACATAGGTTTCATCCAGTCTCTCTCAATTTTGGAAATCCACTTTAGATTTAGGAGACTCGAGCACATCTTCTTCGAGCTCTCGATATCTGAATGACTTTGAAGAGCTGCGATCGATTGGTATGATGCAATATGTGTGTATACCTTTCTTATATTAACCTTCTGGTGTCTATATTTATATGTTATACATCAAAGTATATTCACAAATGTCACATGTCTTTCTATATGCACCTAGTCATGCTTGTCTGTATTCATGTTTATATGGGAAAGTGTGAATATGGATGAGTGTTAGATTTGGTGTATGTTTACATTTTTCTATCTTGTCGTGGGGCTCATTAATATCATGCCTCTATTGTTACTTTAAACAAGACAATTGTTTATTTGAAAATCGCAAATAGCCTCTCTACTAGATAGGGGTCAGGTTGCATGCTTCTGGACTTCTCAGATCCCATGTCTCAGCAGGATTTTTACTGGGATTTTGCTATTGTTGTAATTGTTTATTTGGAAGTTTAATTAGTCATTCTTGATGCATATATATTTGGTTGGGTATTTGCTCCCAATTGACATTTGTTTTTTTGAAATTCTTCATGTTAGATCTGCTATAATGATATGGGGAACCATTTTTTAAGTTGGATATTAGTTTTCATATGGTATACTATCTTAATAAGGATTCTAGGTTTTTCTCTATTAATTTTGATATTTATGGGAATAGGTCAAGGTGGTTTTGCCCATGTTGTACTTTGTAAAAATAAGCTAGATGGAAGACACTATGCAGTGAAAAAAGTTCGACTCAAGGACAAAAATCTACCTGTTGACGATCGAATCTTGAGGTAAATTCAACTTAATTACTGTACTATTCATCTAGATAAGGAGTCAATTTTTGTCTCAAGGACAAAAATCTACCTATTGACAATCGGATCTTGAGGTAAATTCAACTTAATTACCGTAATATTCATCTAGATAAGGAGTCAATTTTTCTAAGTCTTGGCTATAGTTGTGCTCTTTGCTTTGCCCCGTGCCTTTATTTTATAGGACCATGATAGGTAGACTAATTATATGATATTCCAAGTCTTGCAGTTTGCTTTGGCTTGGTAAAAGTATATTTCTGCTTTATTTTTTGATGTTCTTTTCTTAATTCCTTATATTATAAGTCTTAGAAAGTGCTTAATTTTGCAGTTGGTGCCAGTGTCCCTTCACCATGCCTTGGTGTTATTAGTTACTGAACTCAATGTCGTAAAAGGAAAATGCATCCTTAAGGAATAAGGCCCTAAAAAGAGCTCAGCTAAATGAGGCATTTTTTGTTGAACCCATTTATAAAAAATGTCAAATTAAGCACAAAGCATATAATAAAATTTAAAACTTAATTTCTTTTCTATGCTTATTATGTCCCATAAGATACCAAAGTTTGATTTTTATAAAGGATTTATAATTTAAATTAATGTTATCATCCCAGTCTAACACTAAAGTTTCATCTATTCCTTCTCTGCCAGCTTCATGTTTCACATCTTCCTCCTTTCTCTTCAATATCCTCTAAGACAGACTCTTTTTCCTTCCAAGTAAAAAGTTGAATGTGAAGCTTTGCTAGGCTATGGAGAAGGTGAGGAATGCCTCCTTGGTATGTGGTCCATGTTGGCCCATCAGCAGCAATCCATATGTGTTTGTGCATTGTAACCTGAAATTTTGTGGCTGGGCAAGGGCCTGGCTTGAGCTTGAGCCTGATAGGGCTTGAGAGGCCCGAAACTTGATTGGGCCCAGGTTAAGCGCAATTAAATATATATTTTCAATTTTTAGAAATTAAAAATGACATTGTTTTAATTAAAAATTTTGGGCTTTTGGCCGGGTTGAGCAATCAAGTCTGGTTGGAAGCTCAGTCAACTCGGGCCAGGCTCGTTGACTTCAGGCAAGGTCGGGTAAGCCTTGTCATTCCTGATTGTGACCTCTGGTTTTCTCTTAAGTACTGAACTGCCCTTCTTTTGCTGGTCCTTTGAAAAGTAGCTCTGAAGTTGGTTGACTAGACTTAGAATCTACTTAAGAAAAGACTTTTAAGATTTCAACCTAGAAAAGATAAGTTTTGATGAAGCTCTCACCTGGTGACTTTTTTCAGAGCTTAAGGCACTGTGCATGTACCCATAAATGAGCACCTTGCTAGAGTGAGCACCTTGCTAGAGACTACTTACCTGGGAAATTGAAAGGTTCCATGCCTTTATACTACCTCTCTAGGCACCTTGGCATGTCATAACAACTTTTATTTAAGCTCATTTTGTATACAAAGTGAGAGCCAGTTAAAATCTTGATGCAAGCGTGTAGCTAGGAGTGAGGTTCATCTCCTAAATCTTCACTTAGAAGATGGTCTAACAATCCTAGCTGCACATGTACTTATAAAGTATTATAGGTTAAATACATGCCTCAAATATATAAGTTGGCTACATTTACCAAAAAAGAAATATGTACTTTGGATTTATAAAAATGTTAGGGATGTTGCTCTGACATTCATGCAGTTGGAGGATAGTAAGATGCCTTGTGGAGATGTTCTCTGATGATATTAATATACAATATACATGTGGGAGGCAGTAGTTGAAAACCAGAATGAATTGCAACCATTTTAAATTATTGACTTTGACTTTTTTCGCAATGTACTTTTTGCTTGTAACCTTAGCAGCACCGTTCCTTTATCATGAACAATATATCGATGTACTGTCTCGTCTCCTCGTGTTCATAAAATATTTTGTTTTATCCTTTTCAGTGACAACTTTAGTCGTCCTGTTCATTGTAATTCTATGAAAATCCCATCTTATAATTCTCATTTTATTGCTTAATTGCTTATTTGGCTTGACCATGCTCCAGTTATCATAATTTAGAGCCTTGTTCCGATTGTTAAGTGGATTTTCTGTACTTGTTCCAAGCATTAAAAATGTTGATGCAAATGTTGTTAATCCTTACCTTTTCATTTTCTCTCTTCTTATGATCTGTTTGCATTAATTTCATTGGTGGTACACTTGTCCCCTTCTTTTTTGTTTTGTCTTATTTTGAAATGTCTACCAATCCTTGTGAGCTTTTTAGGGAAGTGGCCACACTTTCGCGACTGCAACATCAGCATGTTGTCCGTTACTATCAGGTGGAGCTTTCTTTTCCGCTAATTCTGTGTTATAAAGGTAGTAAAATTCCAATCATGTTTCAACTGGCTATATGCAGTTATCATGTTATTAATACACATCATCACAAAGGTACTTCATGATTACTTATAGGCTTGCAATATATGCTTCACATTATTTCTTGGTTATACCAATTTGATATTGATCCAAAACATTGGGATAATTTAATATACTGCTTTTGTTTTGTTTGTAAAAGAAGATTCAATTGTAAAAACTTCAGTCATATTCTACATGAAGGAGAATGAGGTTGATATTGAGTTAAAGAAATGCTAGTGCTCATAAATTTTTTAGCCTGTATAGTGGTTGTGATTTTTGTAAAAACCTCCAGGCATGGTTTGAAACAGGAGTTGCTGATTCTTGTGGTGATACCCTTTTGGGTTCGGGCACTGTAGTTAGCTCCTCTCTGAGCCATAAAGTTGTAAACTCAACTGATGTTGAGAAAGAGAATAAACTTGAGTCGACATATCTGTATATTCAAATGGAATATTGTCCCAGGTAATGTCTACTTCTCAACTTTTTGCCAATAGTTTTTGCTGTGAAACTTTAATTCTTCTGTATTCTAGTCATTTGCCTTCTTTATTGGCATAAACTTTCTTAAATTTCTGTATAAAAAAGATGAAAAGGAAAAACATGTTTTTTTAATACTCGCTCATTTTGATGTTGATACCTCTTTGTTTTGTTTGTGTATATAGAATGATTTTTCTATACACAAAAATCCCTTGAATTTGGTTTTGAAATGATTAGATTTGATGGATCTTTTTCTCAGTTTCCAATGTGGATATAAAACATTGTGTTGGTTGCTACTGTGCTTTTAGCTCTCATGATCTTGTGCTCCATTTTTGTAGGCTCAATCGATCCTTCACTCCCTTATTATCCGCAAATAAATATGAAGAATATAGAGATTTCTGATCTATAAAATTGCTGTATATTCTGGCTAATCCTTTTCTTTTTATGGTTTGAAGGACTCTCCGCCAGGTTTTTGAATCATATAACCATTTTGATGAAGAATTAGCATGGCACTGGTTTCGCCAAATTGTTGAAGGCTTGGCACATATACATGGACAAGGCATCATCCATCGGGATTTAACCCCTAACAATATCTTTTTTGATGCTCGCAATGACATCAAAATTGGAGATTTTGGTCTTGGTATGATTCAGATCTTCTTATCCAATTATTCTTGCTTTTTCATGACTGTTTGAAAGGTTTGCCTAAAGACAAAAGAAAGGAAAAAAGTCTTCTTGATTATATGACGTGTCAATGGATGAAATGAGTTTGAGGCAAGTTAGTTTCTATATTTATGCTATGAGATGCAGTCTAAATTTACTAAGGACTAGGTTTTGTAAGATTCCAACCTCTAAAACGTGAAATGCACTCTTTATCTTCCTCAAAGGAGTTTGATGCTAATGCTTTGTTTTCTTGGGTGGGTGTTGGAAGGTTTAAGGTTTTGACTTCTGCTGCCGAGTACAGCTTTAAAAACTTGTGAACTGCATATCCTGGGTTGAAAATTTGTTTTATAAACCTGACTGGTCATTGCAAAATTGCTTCCCAGAAAAGTTCCTGCATATTCTTTTTTTTCATCTCCATTTGTCGAATTGCTTGAAAATATTCTGAAAGTTAATATTGTTGGTACTTCCACTTAGTTGTTTGATGAGGTTGAATCTCTTAGATTGTTGAGTCGCAAAGTGTCTTCTTATTTTGCCACTAATGGCAGTAATGCCTTCATGGTATTTTAACCCTTGTGGATAAGAGCAATGGAAAAAAAAAAATCCAAGCTGAAAATGGTGAAATGAGATAACATGGTAGTGTCACATGATGATGATAAGCTTTTACATGATATGGTTTTGGATTTCGTGAGGAGACTTTGGGAATCCTTTCCTAAGAGTATGCAATTTTCCGCCCACATTATCCAAGATAAAAGTTGAAATTCTCATCTCATAATTTTCTTGTTTCAGCTAAGTTCTTGAAGTTGGAACAACTAGACCATGATTCCACTTTGCCTTTAGATAGTACTGAGTTTTCAGTTGATGGTACTGGTCAAGTTGGAACATACTTTTATACAGCTCCTGAAATTGACCAAGGTTGGCCAAAAATAAATGAAAAGGTCAAAGCATCTACTAATTTTTCTTGTATCAAAGTTTTCTTTAGCTCCAGTGTTGATGTTCTAATCTTATTACTGTCATCTAAATCTAAACCTTCTTTACCCCATTTTGTATTTCAGGTAGACATGTATAGCTTAGGAGTTGTTTTTTTCGAGTTATGGCACCCTTTTGGAACAGCCATGGAGAGAAACGTTATATTATCTGACTTAAAACACAAAGGAGAGCTTCCTTCATCATGGGTTGATCAATTTCGCGATCAAGAAACTTTGATGAGGAAGTTAATGTCCCTAAATCCATCTGATCGTCCATCTGCTGTAGATCTCCTGAAGAGTGCATTTCCTCCCAGCATGGAGTCTGAGTTGCTAGATAGTGAGTTTTTCTTTTGGGATTCATATTTTTGTAGAGAATCTATACTTTCCGTTCTTATATTATTGTGAAGATGCTTTATTTAATTTGATTGAATTTTTTTTCCTTATCATATTTTCAGATATTCTTAGAACAATGCACACTAGTGAGAATAATAGTGTGTATGATAAAGTTGTAAGTGCTATTTTTGATGAAGAGGTCCTGGACAAAAGCATCCCTTACCAGGACATGGGTATTTTCTGGAGAGGTAGAAATGATACTTCTGCCATCCAGTATTTGGACTCCAACACTAAGCTTCGTGATTATGTTGTTGAGTTCACCAGGGAAGTATTCAGATTACATTGTGCCAAGCATCTCGAATTCACATCCATGCGCTTGTTAGATGATTGCCCAAATTTTAGTAGGTCTGGCTTCTTAACCAAACTTTCAGTTTCCTTTCTCTTTCTTTTCTTGTCAAATGTTGTAGTTCCCTAACATTTTTATTCCTTTTATAAAGGAACACAATCAAACTTTTGACCTCTGGGGGAGATTTGATTGAGCTTTGTCATGAGCTACGCCTGCCCTTTGTTAGTTGGTTTTGTAAGAACTTGCTATTGGATAGAGAATTCCAATCACAGCGAGTAGTACCTGTACAATTTTCTCTTTCATTTACGTCTCCTTTACTTGCTTCCACCTATTTCTAGTTTTCACTTCATAGAATTGATATGACTGATCATAGATTATCATAATTAAAAACGTTATGGTTGTTATTAGCTTGAGTTAAGATGCTTGAATTTTTTTCAACATTTTGTTGTAACTTAAAGTCTCTTGAAAGATTGGATTATCTTTAAAAAGTTTAATAAAAAATGTATGTTCGCTTTGATTGGTTGGTGGAGTTTGGATTGCTGTTATTGTCAATCAGCAGCTTTTATAAGTTTTTACAGCCATACTGTTTGTTTGGCTTATTTCTTGAATACATTTGGTATGGTCTGTACTTATTTTGGGTTGTTATGTTTGATCTCATAGGATCCATGCAAACTCTAGCAGCAGACAGTCAAGAATGTCACCTTTTATTGTTCATTTATCAAGGAAGTTTATGTTATTCAATTGATTCTGGATAAGTGTACACCTTGTTCTCACAAGTGGCATACAGACAAAATCTTAAATGCATTGCAGTGGAGGAATCCTAATTTGGTTTGGACAGGAAGTCATTATAAAGTCATTCAAACTAGATTCATCTTCTTTTAGGTGTTGTAAATGAAAGCCAAATGTTGCTTGGAGTGATAATATGATTAAGGATATGTGTGCAACTTGTTACAATTTAAGAGCATATATAAAACTCCCTGTTGTAAATGAAAGCCAAATGTTGTCTTGGAGTGATAATATTGATTAAGTATATGTGTGCAACTTGTTACAATTTAAGAGCATGTATAAAACTGCCACTTAACTGCCACTTAACATCTTGGAAAAAGAAATTCATAATCCATGAGTATGATGGATATGTTGATTTATGTACCAAATAGACATCTCATAGTTGGCAAACTGTTAAGGAGGTGTTATAATGCATAGAATGACTAGACTATTTGAAATATTAAGTGTCATTTGCTTGTTACCTCAGATTGTTGATTCACTTTTTTGATTGCTGATCATTTTCATAAAGCAGCTTGGATTTATCTGTCTTGTGCTTCTTTTGCTGTAGGAAAGTTCATTCAAGAGGTATGAAGTGTCACACGTTTACAGAAGATCAGTTGGCCATTCACCCCCAAATCGCTATGCACAGGTTTTAGTTCTTTAATGACCTATGCTGTGTCATTTGCTATGAGGATAAAAAAGGGAGAACAAGTGTGAAGTAGCAGTGCTCTTTTTTTGTTTATTTTTGTGACTAATTTGGTTAAAATCATCTTTGGCTTTCTTTCACAGGGTGATTTCGACATTATTAGGGGTGCATCTGCCTTGACGGAGGCAGAAATTACCAAGGTGCTGCTTGCTTTTATCTGATTTTCTCAGCTGTCAATGAGTTGTGGTTTCATATGGTTGGAAAAGGTTTAATTCGTGAGTTTGAATTCAGATTGCATTATGTATAAGATGGATTACTGATTAATATGCAAAGCTTGAAAATTGATCTATTACTCCACAAATAACGACACAAAGTTTCTAATGATTATCACGTAAAAAGCCCTTGAGTGTCCTGGTTTGTGCTTGCGGTCTAAATATTGAACATCTGTCTGAAAGGACTTTTTTTTGTTTGTTTTTAGGTGACAATGGACATAACAACACATTTCTTCCACCCAGATGAGTGTCATATTCATGTAAATCATGGGAATCTACTCGATGCCATTTGGTCTTGGGCAGGAATTGAGCCAATGCAAAGACAGAAAGTTGCTGAGGTATATTGTGAATTCACTTGTAAAAACATAACTAATTTGGGCTGTTTGGTTTAGAGATGCTTTTCATAAATGAAGGTTCTCTCAATGATGGTCCCTTTGCGTCCTCAATCATCAGAACGAGAGTTGAAATGGGTGGAAATAAGGCGTCAACTTTTGCAGGTTTGTAGGATATTATAACTTTTCCTTGCTGGTAGAAGTATCTATCATTGATTAATACTGTCTGATTGTTACACAAAGATCAGATTGCTTTCTTTAAATTTCATATTATTTTGTTAGAGATAAAGCAAACACAACAATAAAAATTGCTGGTCATGATTTGACATGAGAATAGATATTTTATTCACTCAGTGAGATGTGCCAATCTTGTTTTAGGTCCTGATATTGAAGCAAATTTAGTGTCTGATCCTATTCAATCTTATTCTCTTTCAGGAACTAAATTTAGCAGAAGTTGTTGTCAACAGGTTACGGACTGTTGGTTTGAGGTTCTGTGGTCCTGCAGATCAGGCCCTACCTCGATTAAGGGGAGCCCTCCCAGTTGGTATAGACTTTCAACTGCTTGCTTTTATAGTATGCTGTACATCATTTCAGACATCCTTAACTTTTCTATAACTGCAGATAAATATACCAGGAAGGCACTTGATGAATTGTCAAACCTCCTTATCTATTTGAGAGTTTGGATGATAGAAAAACATGTTTACATTGATCCACTTATGCCACCCACCGAGAGTTATCATAGAGATTTGTTTTTTCAGGTATAAATTCCTGTCTCATTTCCATGCATAGGTAGGCAAGTAACTCTCACATGACTTTGATCTGACCTTTTTATTATTTACATGCATAAGTGGGCAAATAACCCTCAAAACTGACTTTTATAACCCTCATATGACTTTGAAATTGACTTTTTTATTAGTTAAAAGTTGATTGTGTAGTGTTAGAATATTATGTGAGCCATTTTGTGGATCTCACCTAACAGCTTAGCTTTTCAAGTTGACTAATTTATTGACATGGTCTCAAAGCTTTATGATAAGTGTCAAGTTCAGACCATGCTACCCTCATTTTTTGTCGATTTATGATTTGTTGTGATTTGTCCACTTGTTATATAAGTAGTTCAACCATTTTTTAATTCTCACCTAACGATCTTATTTTTTGAAGTATGTTAGCCTGGAAAGAATATATGGAAGAGGACTGAGATAGTGAGGAAGAAACTGTAGTTGAAAAGGCAAGTACATGGTGCAAGAGAGAATTTTAATACTGAAGAGTGCAGTTGCACAAGGGCCTTAATAACCAATTCTTGGTTGTTTGTAATAAGGGTTAGTTGTTAGACATACTTTTAGCAATATGACATGAAGTCATCTGCTGTCACTTAGTATGAGTTTATTTTTCCCTTATAAGCTTTTCAGTCAACATTTCAGGGCTTTGGTTAGAGAGCAGTGAGTTCTTGGTGATATTGAGGCTTTAGGAAGGTATTGGTCAAGTAGATCAACCATAAAAAGATGGAAGTTAAACTCTACGGAGCAAATGATGTTTGCAACTGACCTTAATGCCTTTGAACTTTTGGATATTTGCTATTGGTCTACCCTCTCTCAAAGATCTAGTCAGAAGAATTCAATTTGCTACAATGAAGTCATTGTGGAAACAATTCTTCCAATTGAGAGCTACATCATAACTATTTCTAAATTACAATCCACCTTTGATTATCATTAGGATGGTGCAATAAATTTGATTTTGACATGACTGTGTTCATGTGGAAGAGTTTGCCTGAGAAGTAAAAGAGGTTAGGAGAGAGTGATACCAAGATTAAGGTGGAGGAGTGAGTTTATGGAAAAGCAACCGGTAGTGATCATGAAAGTTGCCAAGGATACAGGCAGTTGAGCGAGAACACTAGAATAGAGTGGGGAACGGTTTAATTATGGGGAAATGGAGAAGAAAGGAAAGAAAATAGATAACAAAGTAATAGAACCTAAGTGGATTAGGAGTATAAAAGAGAATGTGAAAAGGTAAGAAGCTGATGCTAAATTCATAGCCGAATATCAATCAGTATCAATTTCATAACAATGAAGTTAGCCCTCCTATTTATAATAGTTTAGGGTTGATTCCCAAGCTAACTAGAAAAGAAAGCAGAAACAGAGAGTTAAAGTCAAATAAGATTATAGTTCCTTATGAAAGAACTATAACTTAGATCTACACTGAAGGGATGTTTGACAAACCACATTAGATTGCATTGCAACAGGTTGCTTTTCTTTTTCCCTATTGTTTCGTATAATTTCATTTAGCATGCATTAATGAATTTTATAGCACTTGAATTTAAATTGTTTCTCTTTGCCATTAACTTAAACACACTTTGTCTGTTTATTGAAGTCCCCACGTTCTTGACGTCTAAATGATTAACTTGTCCTTTTCATGCCTAGCTATATTTGATGGAGCATAATTCTCAATCACTTGGCGAAGGAACTTTGCTTGCTGTTGGTGGCCGCTATGATTACTTGACAAACCAGATGTTGGATCCTGTATGTAGTGCAATAGATCTCGTTTCCTGTTTTCTTAGTTTTCTCTTCTTTAGTCTAAATGCATTATCATGTGTATGTACACTTTGATGATGTTAAGCTATCTGAGGAAATGCCAATGCGATGCAGATGATGCCCAAGGGAGTTTTAAGTCTTTAACTGTTTACTCATGCTAACATATCTAATAAACTTTTGTCATAAGAGAACTTAGATTGCAGATCTTGTGCTTGCATGTTTATTCAAGTTATTGTTGTGGTTATGCATTTATTGGATACGTAGTGTTGATAAGTGTGATTTGTCAAATTTGTCTTATCATTAACCGTTCTTGATCCTTGTCCAGAGACTAAATCCTCCAGGTGCTGTTGGCACAAGCATTGCGCTAGAGACAATTGTTGACCGAAAAATGAAAGAGCTAATTGGTCGACAAAAGAAAGGGCTAATAAATCTTCATTCTCCTGTAGATTTGAAGTTTACTGGGTACCAGTTCATTTTGACCTCATTATTTTTCATCAATTTCGTCTTACATTATTAGCTGCTGCAGTCTTAAAAACGCATGTTATCTTTGTGTTTTTCATGCAGAAATGAAGCAACTACCGATGTTCTTGTTTGTTCTAAGGGAGTAGGAGGAGGATTATTGCTTGAGCGCATGGGTCTTGTTGCTGAACTATGGAAGGCTAATATCAAGGTTGGAGGTGAATTTTGTGGTTTGTTTGTTTGTTTAAGCTTTGGCTGCTTTCTGCTTACTTGTTGTATACTACTACCAGGCTGAGTTTGTCCCTATACCTGATCCAAGCTTCGCAGAGGAGTATAAATATGCAGAAGAGCATGGTGTAAGATATCTTGTTATAATAACGGATGCAGGTGTGTTGCAATCGGGTTTTGTCCAGGTAAATAGTGATCATGTTCGCAGCTAAGTTTTGAAATATCAAAGAAAGCTTTAGAATAGAAAATTCACCAACTTGCAAATTACAGTTAGTTTTTTAGTTTAACATGCTTTAACATGTATTGAGGGAATCCACCATTAAATGGCTTCAATTTGAGTTTACAACTTAAAACTCATTCAATCGGCATATTGATGATCGGTATGCTTTTTGTTCTGATCTAAGATTATTCTGCCATTATCTCTCGGTTACCCACCCTTAATTTGGTCATTGTTCTTTAAACTAATTACTTTCTTTCGGTTTTATTTATTAAATTTCTTCAAATATTATGATATGCAACTCATTGGATTAAATAATATTGTTAAGTGTGATATCTCAAGTGGATTAGAAAAAAAGGCCTCCTGTTTGTTTACCCTTAATTGTGCTTCCAGAACTGTTTTGCAAGGAGTATAGCTAGCAAACACAAACTTACCAAGAATCGGTCACTGTTTGTTAATCCAAAGCCTTGATATTCTTTCATCCACATTCAGCAATGTGGTTGAGATGCGCAGCTACCCTTCACTTCAGAGAACATTTATCGACTATAACCTAATTATGTTCCAAGTTTTGATTGGACGTTTATTAAAATATGATCTTACACATTGTTATGCCAGGTTCGTCCTCTTGACTCCAAGAAGGAGAAGGATGTTGAGAGACAAAATCTTGTCAGGTTTCTGTTGGATGCACTGGCACCACCATTGAAGTCAAAGAAACCAAGTTGGCAATTGGGATTATGATCCTCAAGCCATTGATCTAAGTTAGTAAGGTGGATTTTGGGTGGTCCATTGCAACTTGAGAAGAAGAAAGGATGACTTATGACTAGCTTTGATGAAAATGCTCTTGCAAGCAAAAATCAGACTGACGCAGAAGAGCATCGAGAAATATGAGAACACTCGGGGAGTTTTGGTCCCGGTGCTCGAGGATGATAACCTTAAAAGAGTTTCATCTTGCAGTTTGAGCTCCAAGTTATGCACACATTTTTTCCCCCTTGGATAACACCCTAAAGCCTGGAAGCTGAATAAACCATCCGGAAGCCTGGAAATTTTGCAGATACTGATTTTTTTTTTCTTTTTGTAGGATCTTTTACAAATATGTTTTCACCTTTCCAACCAATGATAGATATATGTGTAGGCATGAGCATGATGGATTTGGGAAAAGAAAAAAAACTATATACAAGTCATTGTTGTACACATGAATTCTGGTTAATTAAGCCTTTGACATGATTTATTGCCATGAGAATGAGTGGTAAGTTATTTATATAGATTCTTATAGCAACACTACAATAAGCCCAAGCCCTACCAATGCTTAAGTTGGATATCAGTGCCTTTGTTTTGCTTCAATTGATCTTTAGTTTAAAACCTATTACAGAGTGCATCTGCGGTGCCCTTATAGCTCAGTGGTAGAGCGTCAGTCTTGTAAACTGAAGGTCCGTAGTTCGATCCTGCGTGAGGGCATATTGCGGTGTTTTGCCCTCTTTCATGAGCATTTTATTCGTAGTAGTATTGTGTATGCTTTATGTCATAAAGACGGAAGCAAAAACACAAGTTCCGCACTTGCACATGGATAACAGCAAAAGAAATAAGCTGTGAAAAGAAGCTTCTGAGTAAACATCATCTGGTTGTTATCCATCTGAGAAAGAAACGTCATCTGGCTGTCAGAAAATTTTCATATAAAATGTTTTGGTTACAGAACCCTAATAATGGTGCTAGCGGCAGCTCAGCAACATTCAAATAATTGCAACTCTCCGTACGCTCTTCCTTTTCGTTCTTGTTTTCGTTTCAGGTTCCTACCATGCAAAATGATTCAAAGCAAGCCAAACCCAAAAGCCACAATCAAGAACTGTGCACATGTTTGTTCATTTTCACATCTTTGTGAGGATTTCTTGTGCAATCCTTGCTTCCCGGAATCACCTCTGTTGGTAATATAGATTACTCATTGCGTTGACTGCTCATAAGCTGTGCAAGAGTCTCTCTTAGGCTATTGTAACTTTGTCCAATGATGCTTTCTCCTTCCTCCTCATTCTCACACATTTATAGGCCACGTTTGCGATCCTTTTTCGGGCTTCAAGGTCTGCTGGTGGGTTCAGGATTGGGTCTAAGTGTTAACAATGTCGTTGAGTCCGAAAAATCATAGACGAGAGATAAATCTCCTAATTAGGAGGGCATGTAGATTACCAAAGTTCAATCAATTTGAAAGCGTACAATGGTACGATATGCCTCGTATACTACGTTGTCAGATATCTGGAGATGAAGGATCTAAGTGGCTTTAGATGCTTTAAAGTGCAAGACCTTTTCTTTGACTATGATGGGAGCAATGTAGAACTAGTATTATACCATTTCGAGGGACAATCTCAAGTTTTAAGGCTCACTTTTCTAGCAACAAAAAGAGAACTAGGGACTTTTGATGTAGGGAGAGTCTTAAGTGTTACATTTAGGGGTTCACTATGGAGGCTACATAAGTGTCAAATCTAAATTTTGCTATAGTAGCTATTGATTTTGAGAAATGTTATTGTAACTTTGTCCAATGATGCTTTCTCCTTCCTCCTCATTCTCACACATTTATAGGCCACGCTTGCGACCCTTTTTCGGGCTTCAAGGTCTGCTGGTGGGTTCAGGATTGGATCTAAGTGTTAACAATATCGTTGAGTCCAAAAAATCATAGACGAGAGATAAATCTCCTAGTTAGGAGGGCGTGTAGATTACCAAAGTTCAATCAATTTGAAAGCACACAATGGTATGATATGCCTCGTATACTACGTTGTCAGATAGCTGGAGATGAAGGATCTGCAAGTGGCTTTAGATGCTTTAAAGTGCAAGACCTTTTCTTTGACTATGATGGGAGCAATGTTGAACTAGTATTATACCATCTCGAGGGACAATTTCAAGTTTTAAGGCTCACTTTTCTAGCAACAAAAAGAGAACTAGGGACTTTTGATGTAGGGAGAGTCTTAGGTGTTACATTTAAGGGTTCAATATGGAGGCTACATAAGTGTCGAATCTAAATTTTGCTATAGTAGCTATTGATTTTGAGAAATGTTTGTGTTGACATCATCCTTTGTATAGATCACTCATAATAAAGAAGGTGTATAATTTAGAAGAGGTGCAAGAATGAGCAAGATAATTTGTTGCTCTAAAGGAAGTAAAACACTTCTCAGTGAAGGTTGAACAATCATCTCAAAGAGTAGGGGGAAAAGGAGAAAGAGGGAGTATGTCAAAATAGTTCAGTAAGTGAAAGTCTATAGAAAGGGGCAAATTGAGGATAAAAGAGGTTGCAAGTTTAAGGATGACTTGTTTCTACAAATGAGTGCATCCTTCAATCACATTCTTAATTATGCTAGGAGTAAAAATCTCATCAACCCACTAAAGCTATTGGTAAGAAACCCAAAGCTAGGCAATCAGACAAGTTTTTGCAGATTCTACCAATATTACTGATATGAGATCGAGGATTGATTTGTAAAGGGTGGTGGACTCCTTATTGACGAAGGGATAATTGATGCTAATGATATTGATATTTTATATGATGAGTTAGTTGAATTTTTAAGGACATAAGTGTGAGAAGAAGAAACTATCTTTTAAGTATAAAGAAGTTCAAAAACTCTTAGATACATGTATGATTAAGAATAAGAAATTAAATATATTATCAATGCCATGAGAATCTAAGAGTATGGTTATTGCCTATAATAAAGTAGATAATTTGTTACATAAGAAGGAGGCAATAAATAAGGAGATCATTGTCTTAAAAGAATCAATCTCTAAGTTCATTTCTAGGAACTAAAAAAAATTGAATAGCATACTTATATCCCAAGAAATCTATAATGATAGGCATGGAATTAGTTTCACTTATAGATGTGTGTCATCTAATAGTACGACAATTTTTGTGAGAGAAAGTATTTATATGATGAGCTCAGCTTAAAGCATCATATAGTCATGTTGCATCTCCTAAATGTGTATAAAAAATTTACATGTTCATCAATCTTCCTCTATGCCCCAGGCTAAGGAAAATTTTATACATTCACGTATAGGTCGCATTCCAAAGGGTATAATACTTAAGAAAAACATAGGCATAATTTTTGTGCAAGGTCATTTTAGAAGAACATGAAAAAACTTTACCATTCATATTGGCTTCTTTTTCATCAAATTGGCATGGAGTAATCTTATAATCATTATAGGACTAATAAGGCATGACCCATGCTCCCATTTAACATAGACCATATTTCCATCAAAGAAGCATGGGCATTTTTCAATTCATATATAAGGTCTTTTTATCACACAAAAGGAGAGCTTTAATATCTCACACATCTAAAAGAAAGCATCGTATCACCTACATCATCCTTTAAGACTTGGAAGTGCATATCCATCACGTTCTCATAGATCATACTTATATAATTCATATACTTCCAAATCATCTTATATGAGATATCATTTTTGTAGTGATTATATTCATAAAAATTGCTCTTTGAAATAATGCTTATTAAGTTTACCTAAAAAGATATATGTACAAAAAGGTATAAACACTACTCTATAAGGATCATGTGTTTATACAATTACTTAGAATATATTGATTTCTTTACTTTGTAAGTCAATATCAAGTGGAATCAACTGAATGATACTTGGTATCACCTTCACTAATATCATATGAGAAACAACACTGGTATCTATAACAATTTATTTTAAAATAAAAACCACCAAGAGCCCTTACATAAGCCAAGTAAGAAGGTTGGTATCTAAGTGATGAAGAAAAGGAGTTAACCACTAGTAGTACGTAAAGAAGTTATATTCTTACTTTCATATTGATAAGATTTGAGCATATTAATTGGGTATACATATTAAAGGAAAGAAAGCATTGTTACATATACCTAGGAAGAGAAAGATAGATTGATCTTTGAAATTAGTACACAAGAATTATAAGATTTCCATTAAATATTAACAAGTTCCATATCCAACTTTTTCCTGATAAACCATCTTTTACTTTGCTTATTACTCCATGTATAGAAGTTCCCTTCACATCTCAAATATATCACCTCGAGTTGGCTAGAACGAGTTCTAGAGTCATCATTATAGTTCTTTAAACTAGTTCTACCTTCAAAAGAAAACGAGGTAATGTTAAGTCACCTAAAATCATCTAAAGGAAATTTGTGTTTGCATGAATGACTCTTAAGTTTTCCCAAAATGGTATTCTTTGAAAGGCCATGTTGGTCACATAGAAAATGTTGTATAGATAAGAAGTTTTTCCTTTAGCAATCTCATTTCAAGGTGAATAAATTAATTAGTACTCTTTACTTGAACTACCTAAATCATGTCTAGATCAATAGAAATAATTATTCTACATTTGAAGTGGCAATAACGGTTGGTAATAACTGACTAGTTTTTCTTAATAAAACCTAACTTCTTGTGTTGATCAACCTTGAGTTTAGTTTTTAAAAGACTTATGAGCATAGGTTTTATTGATTGGAAGTAGTCACATATACTTACTATTTTATAAGACTATTGAACCTTTTTATATTCTAAGCTAGTATTGATACTAGGAAGGGGTTTGAGCTTTGAATCTTTTGGCACTATTTTCCTATTCAATTTCCTCCTAGAAGCAGTAGTGAATTCTTTGTCATGAGTAGTAATTTCTCCAAGATCTTGTTTCCCCTTTTATAATGACACTTTAAAACTATTTAGAAGGCTACTAGAGAGATCTTGCATGTTTCATTGGTTGACTACATTAACATTACCTTTGATTATGTTTTCAATATCAACAATGTCTAAGCTTTGCTCTTTACTTAAAGTTTTTGTGATCAAGCTTAATAACTATCTCTTTTCTTTTTTATCTAACTGATTGTTAGAAATGACAAAATTCTTTGTGATCACTAGTGTTACCTATTTCTGATGTTGATCTTTAGTATCTAATTCATCTATCTCTTTAGGTAACTATAGTCTAACTAATTCAAACTAGTCCCTACATTGAAAAATTTGGTCTGTTGACCTTTATTTTTTACTTTGATGGCTAAGGTTTAGCCTCTTCTAGTAAGAAACTATCACAAGATCTTTTATTATAGTGTCATTCTCCTCTAACCTTATAGGGTTATCAGATCAGGTAGCTCTTGGTGCAATTCATTTATCACACATACTTTATTCTTTTCATTACAGTTGTGTCTTCGTCCATACATATTGGTTTACCTATATAACTAGCCAAATGAATTAGGCCTTGGTTAACCAAAATTTAAATGGGATATTGTGTATGTTGATGGAAATCAAGATTTTCTTTTACATGAGTTTTTCCATTTGAATGTTTAGTTTCCAATACTATAAGAATATAAACTTTTTTATTAATAAGCCATAGACTAGCCTCAAGGGCTCTTAAAGAGTTTAACTCTAAATCAAACTTGAAAGTAAATGGGTTTTCTTTACTGATTAGCACGTTTAGGAGTCCTATTATTTTTTAATGTTGCTTAGTCTAAGTGTTCATCAATTGGAAAGTGAGTCTTTTGTCCAGGAAGAAACTTACTATTGAGGAGACCTTTTTGGTAGCTCCATCTCTTCAAATTTCTAGTGGTGAGGCTACAATGATATTATCTATTTTATTTATAGTGTGAGATTTTATTGTCTATCAGTCAGAGAGCCCTAAAAAATGATAAGGCCTTGAAGCCTTAAAGTCAAAACTGCTAGAGGATGATTGAAGCGTTAAGGGAGGAGCTGGAGAAGAAAGAGCGTTGAATCTATAAAGAGGGGTTCCATTAGCATAGAAGAACTAAAAATGGGGTTTGAAGGAGAGAAGTTTGGGGAAGTTATAGGAGTGTGAGTGAGAGAGTTAGTGAGGGTGGCAATAAGGGAAGCTAAAGTGAGAATGTTGGGACTGAGTGGAGAAAATTTTTGATAATATAAAGTAATACCTTGGTTAGCAATATATAGCTAGTTAGACATATTCCTAAAAAGGCAGCAACCTAATAAGTTAACAGATAAATTAAAAAATCATTCCAAAAGAGGAAACAGCTAAAGGTTAGAAAGTTCCCTCTTTTTGGAAGTTCTTAGCAATTTGGCAACTTAGTAACAATCTGTCACCATTAGGGTTAATTATCAAGAAGAAGGGGCTATTTAAATGATACAAGTATTAATGCAAAACGTAAGAGAACAAGGAAGAAGTAGTTGAAAATAAACAAAAAGGTGTAATAGGGTAAAGAAGAAAGAACAAGGAGGAATCAACCAAGGTTACATACGTAGAGTACGGTGAATAGTAAATTGATTAGAGGAAAATTTAGGTGGAGATGAGATGTAGAGAGGAGAGACAAAGGAGAACATGATGAGAGAAAATTTTAATTAAATAGATTAGTTAAATTCACACACTAAAAATTTTTCTTATCTTTAAATAAATCAATTTCAATTACTCTTAACTTAAGTAAACTACAATTCTAAAGAAGTTTAACAAGTCAATTAAAGTAATAAAAAATCCTCATTATCTGCCTAACTATATTACTCTTCAACTATTTATATCTCTAAATAGTTTTTGAATTGAAATTTAATTTAAACTAAATTAACATTCCTTCAAAAATTAGTTCAATTCAAAGAATTTAGCTTGTGTATAAAATGAATATAAATGAGTAACAAGCTTTCACTCTCAAGCACTTAATAACCACTATAAAAAACAAACCAAAGCATCTTCATTTCGTTTCTTTATAGACAACTAGAGGTTTGTTTGAAAAGTTGTCCTAATTTTTTGACAAAGGAAATGACTACACTTATTGTTCAATTAGGTCACCATTTCAAATGGCTACTAACACCACTTTTACCTTCTACCTTTTTACTTAGGTTAAATTTTATATCACTTTAATACAATTTTTTAACATAAATAATGGAATACTAAATTACTTGATAAGCTTAACATTAACTTAATTTATGTTAAAATCATATATAAGGTTTTATTATTCAAATTAAGCATCAATCTTAAGATTATTAAATTAAATTAAAATTAAACAAATCATCAATGCTTATATCTATCGATTTAACCTAATTGACTTATAATGCAATTCAACTTTTAACAGTTCCTACTAATAGCCTTTTTTTAATTATTTAATTTCTTAAAATTTTTACCTATTAAGTTACTTATAATTAGATTAATTTCTTTAATAAATAGGCTCAAATAGAATCAAAGTAATCCTTTCTCACACTTAATGGACCAATGATAAGCACAATGCAAAATCAAAAGGTAAAATAAAGTGGAAAAGAAGAAGAAAAAACAAAGAAGAAAGAAAACTTCTCTGAGCCTGTTGTTGCTTGTTATTCAATATTATTGATGATAGATATATGAAATTCATTGGTGTCTTACACAAATAATAACATAAATAGAAACTATAAGATTCAAAGAGTGTTAAAAAATAAAATTCAATTAAATATAAAAGGTAAATAACATCACATAAATACAAAATCTAGTTTATAAAGTACAAAGGATAAACAAAACAAAAGAAAATGTATAGGATAAAATAGTAGTAGAGGAAGATCAACTACTAGCTAAGTTATCATAGCATCATCTTGAGGTGGAGGTGGTGGAGAGAGTCTAGATGGCGTGATGAATTCAATATGATGTATGTAGCCATGCTATCTTTTATTCAACTTAATTATAGGGAATGCTCCCATTGCATATTGCACAATGATACTTGTTACCTTCTAATTGATACAATGTCTTACTGATTCATTCCTATATAAGTTATTGAGGTGATGGTTTGGTATCCTTGATATCCTTAATAATTGTATTTGCTTGAGGTCCCCTCTCCTATGATGTACCTATTGTGGTTAGTGGCTCCACTCTCTCAAGCTTCTCTCCTAGCTCCTCCATAGGGGCATCATCCCCCATATGGTCTTTGTCTTTCCTATCCAACATATATGCTCTGTTGAATTTCCTAACTAACCTCATATATCTCATTATATCAAATCCAATAGTAACCATAGCACAACCTAATGTCTAACTTCAAAGTATGAAGAATACACCTAAACTATTTACTAATTTTGTCATCCCTTCTTCCTATTACTTATCTACTACAAATATATTGTAAAACTTTAAGTAAAGTTGTACATTCTATGCCTCACTATGAAAAAAAAAATAGATCTTTAAGGGTGACTATATTAGGACTCTCCATTCTACCTGAGATAGTATGGGCAATCACGTTATGTAAATACCAAATTGTTAAAGATACAATTTATATACTATTAATCCTTATAAGATCATAATACATTATTTCTCCAATATAGACCTCCAAAATATACTAGGGATACGAGCAATTTGCTTAATAAGAAATTCAATTTCGGAGGTCTTATAAGCTTCTATCTTCAATTGTCCTAGTATAAAGAATTTACAGTGAACTCCAAAATCATTGAATGATCTCTCTTCTTTATCCCCTAAGTGTATACTAAGTTGCATCCTCCTTATTACTTCTTTTTATGACTAGTTAACTAAAAATTAGTTAAATTTTTCTAATATTAGTTCCTTATAGCATGCTTTTACTCCTTGAAAAGCATATCCTAAGCCTGATTATCTATATACACCTAAACTTCTTCTACTAATATTATTGACTCCAGCATCAGTTAATTCATAGTCCTATTTGATTCGAAAGGTCTAAACTTAATAATTTCATAAATTTTGGTTTATACTAGGTTATGAAATACTAGAAATGGATTTTCATTAATGGTAGCTCAAAGTTATTACAAACATGACTCTCCTCTTATCGCTCGAACTCCTTTTTGTTTAAAGATAACTTAGACTTCATTCTCTTAATGTTTTAAGAATCACTTGGTGTTAAATCACTTTAAAAGCTTTAAAAATTTCAATCCCCAAAATAACTTGTGAAAAGGAATAATTTTTAAAGGAGAAGTTAATAAATCTAGGTGGAAATGAAGTGGGATACCAAAAAATAGTTGGGTTTTGCTTAGGAAGTGATGTCGATTAATGGACAAATTTGAGAGAAGATAGAGTGAGAGAGAAAGAATTAGGTGAAAATTTTAAACTTCATCGAATATGGGTTACTTTAAAATTTTAAAATGTAACTTGAAACACAGTTATGTCACAAATTGTAGATCTTTTTGTAAAGTTCATGTGTCAATATGGCTTAGGATACAGCTCACGAAACAATCTATAGATCTTTTTTTCTAAAAATGTTTAGGTTCATAAATTAATACAGGCATGTCTAAGGCCATTAATATTTCTAAAAAGTTTCCTATTAACAAATAGACATAGTATAGGACATAGGCATATTCTAGGTTATGTTCATCATTAAAGTTTAACACATACCTGATTTAAATGTTTTCTTTTTATATGTAGAATTTTCTAACCCCAATGCTCTCTAATATCCTCCTCCTTAAGCTTATATTATCCTTCCCTTGCTTCCTAACTATAAAAACACAAAACAATCATACAAAACTATAAACATATAAAATTATTGAAACAATCATTGCAAAACTAACAATCCATTATAAATGTTTATCAACAAAAGTGACTCAAAAAAATTAATGTTTTAAAAAATTTGTTGGTTTTCTCTTAAAAAAACACTTCTTCAAAAGTCTTTTTATTGGACTTTCTTCCTAAACTTAGTTAATTGTTAGCGTAATGTGCTTGTTGCCACCTTCTTCTTGATTATTAAGAGTGCTAATAACAGGTTTTTCTTCTTTCATTTTGACTATCTTTCTTATTCTAACCCTTTTCTTTCTCTTCTTTAGAACTTTGACTTTACACGAAATATTAGAACAATTAGCATGACATAAGTCATGATTAACCACAAATTGGTTATTTCCATTAGAGATTGAGAAGAGAACCTCTTCTTCTCCAATCTTAAGTATTAATTTAACTTCCCTAACATTTATAATTATACAAGTTTTTGAAAGGAAGGGCTTATTTAAGATTAGAGATTCTTTGTTATCCACTTTCATATAAATGAAATAAAAATTAGTTGAGAAAGTAAACATATCAAATTTATCAAAACATTCTCTATAATACCTCAAAGATGTATAATTGATTTATCTTCCAATTGCATCCTCATCTTAGTAGGATTATGTTCTCCAAGCCTCAGTGTCTTAATTATGGTATAAGAAATGTGAATAATACTAAACTATAAGTACTTTAATTAATTATTTATAAAAATACCATAAATATTATATGAAATAGTATAATTACTTAGATTTTTTAGCTTCAATTCAATATTGTGGATAGTGTTAGTGTCGCTTTCATCTGGTTTCAACTTTGACACTTTCTCCCTATTAACTTCCTACTTTGGCTCTTCCTTATCCTTATCTTGTATGGCAAATTTTCCTTTCATGTCATTGGTCAATTCTTTCCCATTCCTTATAATGATTGCCTTTATATATTTTTGGGATTTAGAACTATGTCACTAGGTATTGTCCCTTAAGGTCTTTTAGCTATAGTTAACCAATCCAAGTTTCCAGGCTTTAAATTAAAGTCTCTTGATTTTGGAATTGAGCTTTAGATGTACTTATAAAATTTCTCATCAACTCCTCTAAGATCAATTTATTCTACTACTATTGATATTGATAAAATCTAGGTAGAACTTGCCTTTAGGCTATTTGATTGATCTATGAGAAGTAATGGTGATTAATCTACCATAAATTGTATGTCTTACTAGAAGACTTATTCTTTCTCTAGAAACTTCCCATATACTCAACATGTTCTACTAATTAATCCATAGGGTTTCCACTTTGAAAATCACTATTGTGATTTCCTCCTCCATATAGCTCACAACTCATCACTTGATCTATTTTTACCAGTGAACTCAGGTTTCGAGTTTTTTTTGTTAAGGCCTCTATTCGAGTTGCAAATGCAATCATTACATCCATATTATTCATACCTACTAATTTATTAGTTCTCACCCTTCCTAATTGTTATTGATAATTGTTTGTCATCATTTCTTCAATAAGGTCAGACTCTTATCATTAAGTTTTCCACTAGTTGCTCCGTCAATCGTTTATTTTGATAGGATAGATCAGAACATTGTATAATTTTTGAATGTGCATCCATGTTGTTAGGCTATGATATGGACACTTCCCTAGTAGATCACTGTATCTCTCCCACATTTCACATATGTTTTGTTATTAATCTATGGGTAGGAAGAGATATTGTTCCTCAGCTTACAAGTTCTTGTCAGTAGAAAATATTTGGCCAAGAAATTCTTTGCTAGATTTTCCCATTTTGTGATTGAGGTTGTAGGTAATACTTTAACCATTAATTAGTTTGATCACTATAAAAAAAAAGGAAACAAACTTTGTCTTATTATGTCTTCGATAGCTTTCTTAATCTTAAAGGTTTCACAAATCTCCAAGAAGATGATGATATGTACGTTAAGATCTTCATCTGGTAATTCATCAAGATAAACACACTATTAAAACATTGAAATCATATTAAGCTTGATCTTGTAGTAGTTCATTTTGATTTTTGATCTGGTAATATTAGATTATGTCCCTATTAGAGATAGTTTCACAAATTTTAGTATAGTTATATGCTCCTCTTCCATTGTATCATGTTGTATGTCTTAGAACTCTTGCTTAGTCCATTCTCCTCTTTTACAATGAGTGTTCTTTCGAGCTTTTGGTTCCTAAAAAACCAAAGTGTCTGCTCTTTGTCATATACCAAGTTCACACTTAAAATTATAAATAAATAAATAATATTAATAAAACAAAGACATAAGAAGACTAGACTCATAGCTTTTAAGTTTCCTGAATACCAACTGCTTCTCAAGAAACAACACTAAATGGTTGTGTATTTTCTACTACTAAAGTTTTCCCTTTTCACAAAATATTTACTCACAACCTAAGGAAAATTGCACCTATAATTGATAAGTAATAAATTAATAAAGTAATAAATAGTGTGCCAATCCCATAAGGTGGCTAAATACTTTAAATCATACTCCTAGTAACTAATCAAATAATTAAAATAGGATGATTGATTGATGGAGTTAAACGATAAACTGAAATAAAATATAAACAAAGAGGTAAGCAAATAAGGACAAATCAAAGAAGATAACCAAATAGACAATTCAGTTGATAATAATGTTTAGATAAAGATTCCCACTTTCATCATCTTTATAGTTGTGATTCAATAAACTTAGAAGGTTTTTGTTATTATATTGGTAGAAATTCCTAGATTATGAAATTACTCTCTCTCTCTATCTCTCTCTCTCTCTCTCTCTCTTTCTCCACAACTACCTATTTTTATTTTGATTAACCAATAGCTCTATTCAATTAAAACTCCCTAGAACACTAGATGATTTATGTAAGCTTATCTTTAATACTTTATGCAACTATTTAATTCTAGGTCATAGTCTGCTCTTATATAGGTTCTCTTGAATTGTCCACATATTAATTAATATCAAATCTAATAGTTGGAATAATTAAATCTACATTACAAATATTCAAAGATATTTCACATAAATAAATCCCACTTTATAAATAATATTGAATCAATCATTAACAAAGATAATACTAAGGTTTACCTATCTAAACGCATAAATAAATTAGCCATAAATCAAGTTTTTACTATAAAAATGTGAGTAATAAAATAGAAGACATCAAAGTAGAAGGAATTATATGTGAAATCTTTTTATTCCAATCAACTTTGATCTATTAAGATGATCTTCCATCCTTCTCTTTATTGAAAACTATCTCAAAATTGATCTCTCGTGGGTTTTTGTACCTCTCATTAGCAAACCTTAGGTTTTGTTAATAGCAAAGAATGATAAAAGATGCCTCAAATTATTTTTTTTTCATTTTATATACATTTATCTACATGAAATATGATTTAAGACATAATCATACCATGCACCTTTCTATAACTTTTTAAAGGGAGATACGAGCTAGACTATGTACTTTCTGTAACCTTTTTGCGTACGGCAACAAGCTGAGATACAATTAACTGCATCGGAGGTGAAACAAATGATATTCGGTCTGAGCCCTTCCAAAGCACTAGGTCTCGATGGTTTTTCTATAGGTTTCTTCCAACAAACATGGGAAATCACGAGGAAATTGTTTATAGAGGCTGTCTTAGAATTTTTCTCTTCATCACAAATGCGAAAGGAGGTGAATCACACTTACATTTGTTTAGTGCCAAAAGTTAAACAGCCCATATCTATGTCGGATTTCAGACCAATTTCTTGTTGTAATACAATAGTCATTGAAAAATTGATAGCTGGTAGATTAAAACATGTTCTTAAGGATGTTATCAACATCTCACAAGAAGCATTCATTTTGGGGAGAAACATCAGTGACAATATTATGCTTATATAGGATCTGATCAAAGACTATAAAATCAACAAGAAAATCAAAAGTTGCAAGATGAAAATAGATTTCTTTAAGGCCTTTGATACTATCAGTTGGAACTTCTTACAAACTTACTTAGAAGCTATAGAGTTCCTAACTTGTTATGTGCAGTGGATAATGTCGTATCTACAATCAATTTCTTTCAATGTTTTACTTAATGGCAAGCTATCCAGAATCTTTCATACAGCTAGAGGTATCCAATAGGGGGACCTATTATCCCCATACCTTTTCACCATTTCCATGTAAGGCATTTCTCGGTTGCTAAAAAAGCTGACAGTTAATAATGACGCCTTCAAATTCCATTACAATTGTCTTGTTAATAGAATTAATCACTTAATATTTGCTGACGATCTTGTACTTCTCTCTAGAGCTGAACACATTTCTATACAGATGCTGATGAACACTTTGGTGTTCTTTTCCAAATGGATAGGTCTACATATTAACCAACAGAACAACAACCTATATTTGTCATCGGATGTACGTAATCCTGAGTTGTTTAATATGATAACTAGGATGAGATGCCACCCCCCATCTTTGGTGTACCCATCTCCTCTTCCAAACTGACTTTTACAAATTATATCCCGCTCATGGAAAAACTCAAAGGAAGGGTAAATGCATGGCAAAATAGACATCTTTCTTATACTACCAGGGTGATCTTAATTATTTCAGTTCTAAATAACATGCATATGCATTGGGTAACTCACATAGCTCTGCCTACAAAAATGATAAAGGAAATAAACAAAATACTCAAAGCTTTCCTATAGACGGATCAACTGACTATACCAAGAAAGAAAAAGTAAAGTGGAGCGAGATCACTAAACCGAAACACCTAGGGGATTAGGCATAATTTCTATTTCCAATATGCCGAAGGTGTTAATGAGTAAAAGAATATGGAGACTTTTCAATGATAGAGGTGCGTCATTGGTTAAATAGATTTATGAAATTCATCCCAGTAATGCTAATTTCTAAGAGCTCTCCCCATCAACTCAACATTCGTGGATCTTCAAACAGATACTGATATGTGCAACTTTATATGTCCATAGATTAAACATGTCGTCAGGAATGGGTAAAATACATCATTGTGGTATGATAATTGGCCTTTTCCTAGTCCACTAATCTAAAGGTTAGAGTTGTTTCGGCTGCTTAACTGACTACCTCCTTATTCAAAAGTAGCGAGTATTATATCTAATGGGAAATGGTATGGAGGCTTCAGAGGATTTACTGTTTTGAAGGGATTTTTTCCTATGCTACATGCAAATTAGAGTGAAGATATAAATATATGAACACCACAGTTGTCAGGATCATTCACCAACAGTTCTTGTTGAGAAATTCTCAGCAAGTGCTTCCACAAAGTGGAAAGGTACAAACTCATATGGAATAACACTATCAACTATAAAGGAACCATTATTGTGTGGCTTGCAATTCAAGACTGATTAAAGATCAAAATACATTGGCATGACGCACAAGACATAACGTATGTGTTATGTATGGAGATGGAGGAAACTCGTAATCACCAATTCTTCACTTGTCGTTATTTAAAAGTTTTATGAGGAAGAATCCAACATATGTTGAACATTGTGAATTATACATATGAATGGGCATCAACGTTACAACGATTTATATCCATGTCCAATACTAGACAATCGCATTTGGTGGTTGTTTAAGGCTAGTTTTATGACAATTATATATACTCTTTAGAAGGAAAGGAACAAACATCTTTATCAGGGTCGTGGTAAAGATAAGTACCAAGTTGCGGACAGAGTTGTTAACTAGATCTAAGCAACGATTATTGCTAAGAACATGGACAACTAACTCATTATGGACATAAAGCGCAAATGGTGTCTATAATTAGTTGTTATTTTTTATCTTAGTTAGGTGAAGATGTTTTCTTAACACTTTTTTGTACATTGCATTTTAGTTATCTTTGGCCTAAAACAAAAATCATTATAATGGTGTATTAGTTTATGCTATTGTGAATATATTATCATTTAATTTTCAAAAAAATGTTTCAAGTTGTGTTGCTCTTCGAAAATTCTCTCCACCACACAATGACATTGTCTTCTTCTTTGGTGGTGAGATAAGGATACAGGTTGGTAAATGGTTGTGTCAAACCATGTTTAGTAAGGAATTATGTTTAGTTCATGCTTTTCCCTTAAAACCTTCTCCAATTCTTAATAAAACTCATCCCAACGCAACATCTTCAAAATTACCTAAAACTATAGAGTGAAATGAGTAAAATAAGGTAATTTAAACATAAAAATAAAGTAAAATACTAGTAAAATATGTGTAAAATAAGGTAATTTAAACATAAAAATAAAGTAAAGGACTAGTAAAATATATATATATATTTTACATAAATCAATGGTATGTACTTTGGCCTCCTTTTATGTAAATATCTTATCACTACAAGAAAATAACAAATTACCGACGGAATATTACCGACGGTAAGATTTCCGTAGGTAATTAGTGACAGAAAGAGACATTTCATCGGTAAAGTGAACAGGTTTACCGACGGACGAGACATTCATCAGTAAATGTGGAGGGAAAATAAACTTGCGATTTTTTCATCGTAATATAGCGACAAAATACGTAATTCCATCGCAAAATAAGGCAGCAACAGATGGCACGAGAATTGGTGAAATTGAATACCGACGGGAAATATGTCCCGTCGATAAATCTGTCGGTAAATCCTGAATTGTTCATAAGTAAAACAACGTCGTTTTATCATTATCGTTTTAACCCAACCTTTCCTCCTCCCTCTGCCATTTTTCTTCTCCTCCCTCAGTTGCGTCAATTTTCTATCATTTTCAATGCTTGCACCTTCGATTTCTACTTAGTTTTTGGTCCATCGTGCATCATTTTGAGGTAAGGTCTCTTAGGTTTATTTTGTGTCCATAAAATGAAGCTCTTAGATGGTTATATATATGTATACCGTAGGTGGGTGTTAGGTGATGGTTTTTATGATTGTCGGATTATGCATTTTTTTGTTAAATTGTTGGTTTATTTGTTGTTTACATTTATTGTTGTTGGTAAATAATGAAAAAGTGCGTTTGTTTTGTGTGAATGTTAGAGATAATACATATTGCTTATGAGGTGTTTGATGAAATGTCTCTTATATAAAGACTTGCATGTTGAGTATAAATAACTCCAATTTCGTTATGGTTTATTTAACCTATTCAGAACCATACTACTTTTGAAAATGTTCATATGAAAGAGGAGGTTCGAGTGCTATATAATATTCAATTTTATACTATAATTTTTATATATTGGATTTATACAATGAGAGATGTGATATAGGATAATTGGGTGTATGAGAAAGTGCATGGTTGTTGTAAGCCTGAGCATAATCCCTTGAATTGAAGTTTTTATTTGATTTGTTATGTTTATTAAGAAGTTTAAAAGATACTTACATTTTATCTTCACTAATTTTAATTTTAAATATTTATTTTTATAGTTTTAATAAAAATTTTTACTTTAGGTTTTATAATATTAAACTTTTCTTTTAATATTTAATTTGAAGCTTTTATATATGATTTGATTTAATTTAGGTATTTTTATAATGTTATCTAAAAATATAACTTACTTTATTAACGTTGAATTGTCTTATTAGATATTTGTAATTATAAATATCAAAATTTTCAATATTGAAAAATTTTAAATTAATTAAAGAATGTCAAATCATGTTCATCGGTAAAACTATTGTGACAACCACGCTATTAGGTTATATTAGATCATAAATTTTTAAATTTTAGTATCATCCTCATTTGTCATTAACAACCACACTCATTTGCATTTCAATTTTAATATCTCATTCTCAATTATGCATACATCTAGAATATTTTAATCTCTCTATACTTTTAAGTTTATATGTATTATATTATTTTAAGTCTTTTATATGAGAAAGAATCAAAAGAATATAATACATATAAACTTCTCGGTCGTGATAGATGATGTAAGTCATATAATATTCTCTTTCGAAAATTTTGGTGATGAAGAGATCTTCTTTTGTGACTTTGATTCTTAGCATATGAATTGGCAGATGATATGCTTATTTACCCTTATGAAAAATGGGGCATATGTGATGGCTTTTATAAAATGTGATGCTATAATGATAGTGAGATTGGTGATATTCTTCCATTCTCTTTTAAGATGAACTTATATGAAAATTTTGTCTATTTTTGCTTTACTGTCATGTACTCTTCTAACTCTAGAATTGTCACAAGCATAAAATTTTTCTTTTATTGAGAATTGAATGATGATGTATGAGCATTCAAGTTTTAATGCATATAATTGGATGTTTATATGCTCATTTGGTAATTTAGGCAATAACCCATCTTGTAAATGCTTACCCTTTACAAAAAGTGTCTTGTAATTAGAGATTCACTTTCATAAGTAAAACCAATTATATTCTTATTTATCATTATAACTCTTTTAGGCTCCAAGCATGTTGTTCAAAATTTCACTACCTATAATGAATTTAGAAAATGATTATTTGAGTTTATTGATTTCCCTATTTGATGCTTTATTTACTTGCATCAAAATATTGTCATTATTGTTGACAAGAACCACATTTTTAAATTCTATCATATCATGCATATCACATTTTAATTTCTCAATCTTATATTAAATATTTCATATTTTTTTTGTAGACCTTATATTGTGTTAGAGAACATCGCTCATCTTTCTTCGTTGTAGTCTGAAGTTGTCCATCTATCCAGGTTATTCATCCAACTAATATTTACCATATTATTGCTTTAATAATATGATTATGATACCTTTGGATTTTGTGTGAATGCAAAGAGGTATTCATTTTGTGTTGTTGTTTAGAATATTCTTATAATCATTGATGAGTTTTTTTGTTTTTCTTTAATAGTCTAAGTATTTACTGTATGTGGAATTAGTTTGAGTTACTTGTCATAACTTCGAAGGACTGAAGCTCAATATTAATTTTAGGTTGAAATATGCCACCAAAGAGAATACATGATATGATGTGCCTAAGATTCAGACAACGATTTAGAGGTACTTATTGTACAGGTATGACGGTGTGACATTTCTCAACAATCGTTGTAAAGTCATCTGCCGCCTCCAAATTAATAGTGTACTTTTGGTCATTTTATTAGAATTACGAAAACTTATTATGTACAATTTTATTATCAATTAAGATATTTTCAACTTTATATCATCAATCAAATTTATGTTTAAAAAATTAAATTTATACTATT
>JANZXP010000001.1:20004905-20027731 GCA_027576715.1 Erythroxylum flavicans
ATAACAATGGAAGGCATTATTCATGTTCTAAACATGTACTTAATATTTAATGAGGGATTTAAAATTAGGTCTCATTCTAATTAATATAATCTCATTATATTAATTTATTTGACATAATCTAATTATGAAAAATAAATTGAGATTTTGATTTTAAAATTCTTTTAATAAATCATCATTTAAAAAATAAAAAAATAAAACAAGGCTTAAAGGCCCCTGAGAGAATACCAAAAGGAGTTTGAAAGACTGGGCAACTGGGTTCAGGGAGGGACCCAAAAGGCTCTAGTTGGAACCTTTATAGGCAGGCTTAGGCCTAAAATTGCAGAGGGAATTTACATGTTTTCACCCAGAACACTAAAAGAGGCTATTAGTCTGGCCCACATGAAAGAAGATCAATTGGGCCGACAATAGAGTCGAGTCGGGTTAAACCTGATCCACTACCCAGTCGACAACCTGCCTCCTCGAAGCATACGATCCATCAAGCCCGGCAACAGTAGACCTTGACGGCTCTTCTGGAATGAAATGCAACGTCGTCACGCATAGGGCCTCTGCTTCCATTGTGACGACCTATTTATGGCGGGCTATAAGTGTCGTCAATCGCAACTCCTGATTTTGGAAGGGGCCGAGGAGGGAGAACAAGAAAGCTCTACAGAAGGTGAACTTGAGACCCTCTGATAGTCCTCATCAATAGTTTCTCCTTAACTCTGTATGCTTTAACACTCACCGGGTTGGACATGGTTTTGGGCATTTCGTGGTTGGAAATGCTCAAACCCGTCGCTTGCTACTAGAAATGACTCACAATGGCGTTCCAATGGGGAGAAGCCACTGTGAATTGCAGGGCATGGATGCCCCAAACATCCAAATGGCCTCACTTGGTGAAATAACACGAGAAGCATACAGAAAGCATGTTGCCTGTGTGGTATGTATCATGTTAGCACCCCAAACAATAGCCACCAAAGCCAATAGTAGCCCAACCAAGCAGCTCTCTTTTGCTGCCAAAGAAGAAGACAAGTTGGCCACTGTTAGGCCAGAATTAAGAGATATTTTGGCCAAATTCCAGGAGATTTTTTGCACACCAAATCAGCTTCCTCCAATGCATGACATTGGCCATCGAATCATCTTAAAAGACAACATTGAACCTGTTAATGTGAGACCCTATCAGTATGCCCACTTCCAAAAAGCCGAAATTGAAAAACAAGTGAACCCCATATTACGGGATAGTATGGTTCGACCAAGTACCACTCCTTATTCTTCACTTGTATTATTGGTACGTAAAAAAGATGGTACATGGTGCTTCTGTACCGATTATAGAGCTCTCAATGCAGTGACTATCAAAAATCGTTTCCCAATCCCTGCAGTGGATGGCATGTTTGATGAGTTATATAGGGAAGCTTATTTCACTAAATTAGACTTAACAGCTGGATATCATCAAGTAAGGGTACACCCAACAGACATTCCAAAAATGGCCTTTTGGAACCACAATGGCCATTATGAGTATTTGGTAATGCCCTTTAGACTCGATAACGCACCCCTCACGTTCCAAGTAGTTATGAACTCAATTTTTTGACCACATCTCCGAAAGTTCGTTCTTGTCTTCTTTGACGATATTCTAATCTATAGTCTAGAATGGACCGTGCACTTTGATCATGTTAAATAGGTATTCGAGATATTCAAGAATTACAATTCTTTGTGAAGCTCAAAAAATGAACCTTTAGAGAGCAGGAGCTTGAGTACCTAGGCCATATAGTCACTACATAAGGGGTGAAGGTAGACACATCTAAAATTCAAGCAGTAATGAGCTAGAGCCAACCTACCACTGTCACCGAGCTCCAGGGTTTTTTGGGGCTAACAGGGTACTAACGAAATTTTTTTTGCAATTATGGGATAATTTCCCAACCCCTCACCAAGCTATTGAAAAAGGGGCAATTCAAGTGGCCTAATGAAGCAAAGGAAGCCTTTGGCAAACTAAAACAAGCCCTCACATCCATACCTATAGTAGCTCTACCAAATTTTAACCAACCATTTGTGATTGAGACAGATGCTTTAGGACATGACATTAGAGATCACAACAAGGATCACCTATCGCCTATATGATTCGGGCTTTAGGAGCTTCTAAATAAAGTTGGTCGTGTGAGAGAAATATTAGCAATTGTAGTTGTTATCTGGTTGCAGCGGACATATTTTACTGGGGCACAAGTTCCTCATCTAAACTGATCAGGTCAGCTTAAAATACTTATTGAACCAACATATCACCACACCATATTAATAGAAATGGGTCGCTAAACTAGTCGGGTATGATTATAAAATTATTTACAAACCAAGCAAAACTAATTTGATGGCAGATGCACTCTCCCGGAAAGAAGATAGTCCCACTATCACACCCTATCCATTCCATAAAGCAGTATATGGTCTCAAATATAGGAAGTAGCCATCAGACATGACTATATGGAAAACATTAGTAAGTTGGCAACAGACAATCCAGGCAAGTCCTATACTGAGAAGCACGGTCTACTTTACTTTCACCATCGCGTCATTGTTCCACCACGCTCTCTTGTGGTGGCACAATTGTTGAAATGGTTCCACGACTCCCTCATCGGCGGCCACTCAGGAATCTTAAGGACTTATAAGTGAATAGCATAGCAATTTTATTGGCCCTCTATGTACAAAGACATACAAGAGTATGTATCAGCGTGTGATATCTGCCAACGGGTGAAGGCAGACACCTTAACTCTAGTAGGGCTTTTACAACCTCTACCTATACCTTGCCAAGTATGGGAGGACATCACTATGGATTTTATAGAAGGGCTTCCATTATCACATGACAAAAGCACCATCCTTGTTATTATCGATAGGCTCAGCAAATTAGCATATTTTATTACCTTAACCTATTCGTATACTGCTAAGGTGATCGCTGAAAATTTTATGGATAAAATCATCAAACTCTACGGTATGCCACGCTCAATTGTAAGTGATCAAGACCTTATCTTCATTAGTCATTTCTAACAAGAATTTTTTAAGTTATCAGGTACAGATATCAAGATGAGTTCCTCATATCACCTTCAAACCGATGGACAATCTAAGGTAGTCAACCGTTGTGTTCAACAATACCTCTGGTGTCTTGGGCATGAGCATCCCTAAAAGTGGAATACCCTCCTCCTATGGGTAGATTTCTGGTATAACACCACCTTCCACTCTTCCATTAGCTTGACACCATTTTAGACTTTGTATAGTAGATTGCCTCCACCAATTCCTTAGTATCAAGTAGAGTCCACCCAAATCAACTAAGTAGATCAACAACTCAGTGATCAAGATCAACTCTTGTAGCAACTCAAAATTAACTTACATGCTACTCAGAATTGAATGCAATATATGGCAAACAAGCATAGATGTCATATGGAGTTCAACGAAGGTGATTGGGTTTTTCTTAAACTTCAACCTTATCGCCAACAGTCCATATTCAAAAGGGCCTTCCAGAAACTCGCTTTCAAATTTTATAGACCTTATCAAATACTCCAGGGAGTAGGGTCAGTCGCATACAAGCTCAGATTGCCTAAAGGGGCACGCATCTATCTAGTTTTCCATGTCTCGATATTGAAATGCAAAATTGGAGACTTGGTGACACCTACTATAGCACTACCCCCAATAACTGTAGATCAGAATCTTGTCCTTACTCCCAAAGCTGTTCTTGACACTCGTTGGCTTAAACGGGGATCTAAATTTATTGAGGAAAGCCTAGTGAAATGGCTCAATAGATCATCGTCTAGCTTTTAGTCCATTATTTCACACTGGTCTTCCTCCTTAATTGTAACAGTAGGATGCACGTTCGGATAGTCAAAGGAAGAGATTTATTGAGAAACAAAATAGATAATTCTATTATGTATCATATAACATCCGCATATCCACCTACAGTATAATGTAATTCATTTTCGATGCTCACAACTAAGGGAAGTATTCTAATCTTTCATTTATCTTATATAATTAATTTTGTTAAACGTGAGCATCGTTTACATACATTGGGGACAATGTATGATTTAAGTGTGGGGGAGAGTTATGATTAAATAAGTCTTTATCTTTCATAAAAAAATTATTTGTGCTTGGGCTCATGAATATTATGATTCATATATTAGTTATTCTTTGTGACAACCTAAAATTTTTTTATTATTGTTTAGAAATAATCCCTAAGGATATATGTTTTGTTTGAGTTTTAGTACATGAGTGAGACTAGCATGATTGATGTTCTTGATTAAATTATTTAAAATATTTCATTATTTTTGTTAAATAAAAATGTGGAAGACTTGATATATTTTGACTCTCATGTAAGCTTTTGAGTCTAAAAGTAATTTATCACAATTTTGCTTATATATTTTTCTTGTAGTGTATGTTGTCAAACATGACTTGTTTATCCTAGAACTTGCTTTTGAATACATTTTGAGACCACATTTTTGGTGAATTTATACATGGAGATGATAGGGGCATTTAGGTATAACAATTTTAGAAATAGAAAAGAATGTTTACCCCTAGAGAATCAATTTGGGCCTTAACCTTTCTTTTTTTGCACACTAACCTTGTTATAACCCAGCTTTACCCTTCTTTCTGTTAATGTTCTTAATAATTTTGACACTGTAAATTAAAGGAATTATATAAAGCTTATTTGCATTAGATTTTGACTTTTTTTCATGAAACGTAAATCAGTTGATTCAAGTTGCACCATTTTGAATTTTTAGTTTTTATAGAATGGGGGAAGTATAGTTAAAAAAAGAAGAAAAATATAATTCTCCTCTTTGATGTTCTTGATCCAAAAATAATAAAAAATATAAAAAGAAAAAAAATGATGAGGTGATTGAAAGGATGTTATTTGAATCAAGTAAATTTTAGACTAAATTGAGTTAAAAATTGTGTGGATAAGTTCAATTTTTTAACCTAAAAATTCCTTTTTTTCATACCTTTACCTAATCCTTGCTATAACCCTTATCAAATCCTTTTGATTTAGGCATTAATTTCTTTTTTGTTAGTGCCATAGATATAATTCATAAGCAAGCTTATGGAAACAACTCTGTAAGCTTTGATCTGAAAGCTAAATTAACCATAAACATTTTAAGTGCCACATCTTGCATCATTTAATTTGATGGAATTAATGAGATGTTATGTTTTTATTCCAAAAATGTATCCTAAGAGTGCTAGTTATCTTAATTGCTATTTTATCTTAAACCTGTAATGTATATTAGCTTTTAGGATATTTTTAGATAACATGAAAGAAGATGGGATATTGTTATAAGGATGATTAATGTATTGAATTGATGTATGCTTGAGGAAAAACATGAGTCGAACATAGAGGAATTTTATAAGATATGATTTGGTTATATTAATTAGACTTATCTCTTTTTTAATTGAATTTGGTGCTTAATTGGTAAAATTAATATTTCTTTTACTTTACAAGGTGATAAAAAGAGATTAGAACAAATTGGAGAACTGTTTGTTAAATCCATGAATTTTGAAAAAAGATGACAGATTGTCATAATGGATAAGGCAAGATTACGCACTATAAGAAAATAACAGATTACCGATAGAATATTAGCGACGGTAAGATTTCCGTAGGTAATTAGCGACGGAAAGAGACATTCCATAGGTAATTAGCGACAAAAAGAGACATTCCGTCGCTAAAGTGAACGGGTTTACCGACGGACGAGACATTCATCGATAAACGTGGAAGAAAAATAACCCGCAATTTTTTCGTCATAATATAGCACCGGAATACGTAGTTCCATCGCAAAATAAGGAAGTAACAAATGGCGCGAGAATTGGTGAAATTGAATGCCAACGGGAAATATGTCCCGTCAGTAAATTACCGACAGAAATGGTTTTCTGTCGGTAGTTTGATGGTAAATGCCAAATTGTTTATAAGTAAAACGACGTCGTTTTATCATCATCGTTTTAACCCGACCTTTCCTCCCCCTGCCATTTTTCTTCTCCTCCCTCGGTTGCTTCAGTTTTTTGTCATTTTCGTTGCTTCCACTGTCGATTTATACTTGGTTTTTGGTCCATCGTGCATCATTTTGAGGTAAGGTCGCTATTGGGTTTATTTTGTCTCCAAAAAATGAAACTCTTAGATGGTTATATGTATGTATATCGTGGGTGGGTGTTGGGTGGTGGGTTTTGTTATGATTATTGGATTATGTGTTTTTTTGTTGAATTATTGGTTTATTTGTTGTTTACATGTATTGTTGTTGGTAAATAATGGAAAAAAGCATTTGTTTTGTGTGAATGTTAGAGATAATATATATTGCCTATGAGATGTTTGATGAAATGTCTCTTAGATAGAGACTTGCATGTTGAGTATATATAACTCCAATTTCGTCATGGTTTATGTAACCTATTCAGAACCATACTACTTTCGAAAATGTTCATGTGAAAGAGGGGGTTCGAGTACTATATAATATTAAATTTTATACTATAATTTTTATATATTGGATTTATACACTGAGAGATGTGATATGGGATAACTAGGTGTATGAGAAAGTGCATAGTTGTTGTAAGCCTGAGCATAATCCCTTGAATTGAAGTTTTTATTTGAATTGTTATGTTTATTAAGAAGTTTAAAAGATACTTACATTTTATCTTCACTAATTTGAATTTTAAATATTTATTTTTATAGTTTTAATAAAAATTTTACTTTAGGTTTTATAATATTAAAATTTTCTTTTAATATTTAATTTGAAGCTTTTATATATGATTCGATTTAATTTAGGTATGTTTTATAATGTTATCTAAAAATATAACTTACTTTATTAACATTGAATTGTCTTATTAGATATTTGTAATTATAAATATCAAAATTTTCAATATTGACAAATTTAAAATTAATTAAAGAATGTCAAATGATGTCCGTCGGTAAAACTGTCGTGACAACCACACTATTAGGTTATATTACATCATACATTTTTAAATTTTAGTATCATACTCATTTGTCATTAACAACCACACTTATTTGCATTTTAATTTTTATATCTAGGTCGTGATAGATGATGCAAGTCATATAATATTCTCTTTCGAAAATTTTGGTGATTAAGAGCTCTTCTTTTGTGACTTTGATTCTTAGCATATGAATTGGAAGAAGATATGCTTATTTACCCTTATGATAAATGGGGCATATGTAATGGCTTTCATAAAATGTGATGCTATAATGATAGTAAGATTCGTGATATTCTTCCGTGCTCTTTTAAGATGACCTTATATGAAAATTTTGTCTATTTTTCCTTTAATGTCATGTACTATAAGTCTAGAATTGTCACAATGTATAAAATTTTTCTTTCGTTGAGAATTGAATGATGATGTATGATCATTCAAGTTTTAATGCATATAATTGGATGTTTATATGCTCATTTGGTAATTTAGGTAATAACTTATCTTGTAAATGCTTATCCCTTACAAAAAGTGTCTTGTAATTAGAGTTTCACTTTTATAAGTAAAACCAATTATATTCGTATTTATCATTATAACTCTTTGGGCTCCAAGCATGCTATTCAAAATTTCACTACCTATAATGAATTTAGATAATGATTATTATTTGAGTGTATTGATTTCCCTATTTAATGTCTTACTTACTTACATCAAAATATTGTCATTATTGTTGACAAAAACCACACTTTTAAATTCTATCATGTAATACATATCACATTTTAATTTCTCAATCTTATATTAAATATTTTATATTCTTTTTTCGTAGGCCCTATATTTTGTTAAAGAGCGTCGCTCATCTTTCTTCGTTGTAGTCTGAAGTTGTCCATCCATCCAGGTTAGTCGTCCAACTAATATTTACCATATGTATTGCTGTAATAATATGATTATGATACCTTTGGATTTTGCGTGAATGCAAAGGAGGTCTTCACTTTGTGTTGTTGTTTAGAATATTCTTATAATCATTGATGAGTTTTTATGTTTTTCTTTAAGAGTTTAAGTATTTACTGTATGTGGAATTAGTTTGAGTTACTTGTCATAACTTTGAAAGACTGAAGTTTAATATTAATTTCAGGTTGAAATATGCCACCAAAGAGAAGATAGGATATGATGCGACCAAGATTTAGACCACGATTCAGAAGTACTTACTGTACAGGTGTGACGGTGTGACATTCGTCAACAACCGTTGTAGAGTCATCCACCGCCTCCAAATTAATAGTGTATTTTTGGTCATTTTCTTAGAATTACAAAACCTTATTATGTACAATTTTTATTATCAATTAAGATATTTTCAACTTTATATCATCAATCAAATTTATGTTTAAAAAATTAAATTTATACTATTACATTAATAGCTGTTTAAATTATGCATCAATTATAACATCATGAAATAAAATTTATTGATGGTATTGATAGTACATTATAAAAAAAAGTTTTCTTATTATTTTACCGATGGAAATTTGAGATCCTTTAGTAAAAATACCGACGGAATGATGTATACCGTACGTAAAAATGCCGACGGAAAATAATGTTCCGTTGGTAAATTTACTGACGAAAAAATGTAAGCCGTTGGTAAATTTACCAGCGGAACATTATTTTCCGTCAGTATTTATTAGCTACGGCCGTTTTTATGACACCTATGTCCGTCGATAAAATCCATCGCTAATATTACATACCGATAGAAATTGAATGTTTTCTGTCGGTAATTTTTGTCACAAAACCACATTTTTCATGTATTATATCCTTATGTATTATGTATTCTACTTATAAATGTTTTATGATATATTTGATAAGATGTTAAAAATATTGTTTATTACTTATTATATCATTTTATCATATTTGTTTGTTCTAATTATATGTATTATCTATTGTGCAATGATCTTTTGAGTAAATAAGAATGGTGTTACTATTGAAACCTTGACTGATTTCAATTTCAAAAAGTGGAAACATGATATAAAATTTTCTTGTGAGACAGCGGACATTAACATGGCCATAGTCAAGTAAAAGCCATATTTTTCCCATACTTTTTAGTATAGAAGTTGAAAAATGTAGACTATATAGCTTGGAAAAGGTGAAATATAATGTGCTATTTGATCATCAATAGGACCATACTTGACCATCTGCTTAGTGGATTGCTAGAAACAAACATAGGAAAGGAATTTCTTAACAATTTTCATTAAAGGTATAAGGTTTCTTTCAATAATGAAATTGGAAAATGAAAGAACTATATTCTATGAGATAACTGGTATTAGGGAAGTGAGTAAGCATCATTAAGATTGTTCATTTATAAACTCAAGCATGCAAGCATATCTCTAAATGGATGTACTGATATGATAAGGTCTGTTGAAGGAACCTTACTTTTTTTGGATCATAGCTAATAACTATTCTATTGTTATTGATGATTAAAAATTGCTTCCCAACCCCAAATAATTTTCTACAAGTTTAAATTTTATTAGACTTGATTTTAGTTTCCAAAAGCCCCATTATGCAGAAGGTTTTGGATTTCAAATAATCATGGATTGTCTATCATTTTTTAGGTATTCATGCCCTTGACATTTTATGCCAAGATCATAAAGAAAGCTAGAGGGTTTAGTGCCCTTTCTTCTTTGGCTTTCTTTGTTGGTACCATTGATCACTTCTTTGCCTAGCTTGACTAGAGAGTTGCTTCTCTAGAGTTATTCAATTCTATAGAATTTTCTTTGTCACATCTCAAAGGTTCATTACATTAATTTTTAGAGAATCTTTTATGCTCTTTTGTAAGCAAATTTTATATGCTAGACTCATTTGTTCCTTTGCTTCTTTAGGTGCCACTGTGCTTAAGTTCTCAAGTCTTTTTAGAGTCGCCTTTACATCATTATCATGGTTTACCAATCAAGAGGTTTTGATACAGTAACTTCTTTGGTCACCGTTTATGGATTTGAATCCTTAGGTTCAGTGTCAGCTTCTATAGAGTAACTAATTAATTCCTATAAAGATCCTATTATGAAAATTTTGACACTTTCCTTCCATCCTTTGTTACTATTTAGAGTATTAAGTCTCCAATAGTAGGTTATCTCGATTTCATCCTTTAGTATCTTACCAATATCATTTAATCTCATGATTTTCATTATTTCAGGTATATTTAAGTTAGTTTAGACATCAACCCATACCCTGTCAAATCCCACTCATTTCATTGTATTTATATGCTTATCAAGACTTATGTCTCTAATGAAGCTTACTAAATAACTAAAGCCAGCAATTGCCCAATATTCGAGGGATAAATTATGAAACTCAATCCAAATTGGAATATGTTTTAGTTTTGTATCTTTAAATTTTAATGTAGGTCGATAATTCACCAAAAATAAGGGCTTACCTTGAATATGTCATGGTCCTAAGTATCTGTTGTACATTATAAAGATTTACAAATTTGAATAAAAATAAATCATCCGCATTAATGAGCACATTATTTAGGCCTAACTTTTTTTAGTGAGTAGATGACTATCCATCTTTATCCCATAAGAAAGGCTAGCCTTTTGTTAGCAAGAAAGCATATAAGGTAAATCTTGAGAACACCTAGAAACAAACACATTCCACAAAGTAAGGAGAGCATCCAGGACATCGAGCGACACACTGAGTGAAACTTCGAGAGTGACATAATGTGAGCGAGAGTGAGGGGTGAGAGCTCCACGTTTATTGTAGATTAATTATATAATTAATCCACAGTAACATGAACAGTAAAGATGTAGTTCACCTTCATCTTCCTCACCTCCTGTCATAGCTGAAGCTTGCTTCTTCCATCTCCCACTACTTTCACTAGCATTGTCCCTTTTAACAGCCACTCTTCACCACCTCTTTCTTTATTTAACTCCATCTGCTGCTTCTACTCCTTTTATCCTCTAGTTATTAACTAACCATGAGTATTTTCCCACCTAACTCACCTGAAAAACCTTTGACCTTAGTCCCAACACATACTGCTACTTCACCACCTGAAGCTTCCTTAAATAAATCTAATTGGGTGCAAGTTATGAGGGACCACAAACCTGACTTCAAGCTTAGCTACAACCCTCCTAATGAAGGAGCTGAAACTAGGATTATATCTCCACCATTGGAGACTTTGAAAGATAGACTTCTAAGATGGAATGCCATTATAGTGGGATTCGTTCTAGACAAAAAGGTGGCTTTTCCTATCATGAAGGAATGGGCCTTCAAAAATAGGAGGGAAATGGATTGTAAGAAGTCTTTGACAATGTAGATGATGTTTTCCTTTTTTAATTCCCGCATAAAGAAAAAAATAAAACAAATCCTGGAAGTTAGACCATAGCATATCTTTAATAAACCACTCTTACTACAAATATGAAAACTAGGTTTGAATATTGATGAAATTAAGCATGAACATATTCCTGTGTGGATATGTATCCATGATGTGCCCTAGGAATACTGAACTACTTCATGGTATGTTTGGTTCAATGGAATAGAAATTCTATTCCTAGTGTATTCCTAGCATTTATGTATTGTGTTTGGTTAGAAAAAGAGAAAAAGAATAACTATTATGAGGTTTTGTTATTCTCTAACCATGGGGAATAGCTAAAGAACACCATACCTTATCTTTAGCTATTCCATACTATGGGGAATAAAAAAAATAAAATAAAAATAATAATGATATTTTTGTCTTTTTGTTGATTATTTCTTTGTTATTCTAAGTTTATATTTTCAAATCAAATATTGGCATAGAAATTTTTTAATGGTAAACCAAACTAAATAATACTCGTTCTATTCTATTCCTCAACTCTTCTATTCCTGATAATGACCATTTTATTCCTTATTTATTCCAATCCTTGAAACAAAAAGGCCATCAGGGTTGAGTCATTTGGAAAGTTTCATTGGCAAGCCAAAATGTATAGATTAACAATTACAGAAATACAAAGGATTAACTATGCCAAATTATGTATCGTACTAAATGACCTAACCAATCTTCTTGATGTTATTCCTATAATCAGACTTGATGACAACCTACAACGTATTAAAAATGCCCCTATAATATTCCATGTTAGGATAATCATATGCAAAAGTCTCCTAAGGAGATTGTTTTTCTTCCTGCTGGACCTTCTGCTACACACCTCCTCATAAAAACTAATGATAAGGGAGCAGATTTTGGAGAATAAAGCAAGCATTATTGGTATTTTGGAAACAAGAATGAAACAATAGAATTATAACATGCTGAAACTACTTTTTGCACAATGGTAGAATTCTAGTATGTTATGATACCATTATGGTTTAGGCCCACGTGGAATTTACCTCGGTTCAACTTATGCAAATGAAGTGGAAGATAAGGTAGCTACTTTAATCATCCATATCTCATTTATTTATGCGCATAACTATGATTACCAAAGGTTAACACTATGGAAAGAACTTAGAGATATTGCAATAAACAACAACACTCCATGGATGATTGTTGGGGACTTTAACGCAATCATCAATGTGAATGAATCTTAAGGAGAAAGAGATGTACGAATTCCATGTCCTAATTTTAGAGCTTGTCTGTAAGATATTTTAGCTTGGGACACTTCATCAGAGAGCTACTTCTTTACTTGGAAAAATAACCAAGCTGATGGTTCCATTATTTGAAAGAAGCTTGACAAATGTTTGGGGAATCAACACTAGTTTCAAACATTCCAATCTAGTTATACATTATTCAAGAACAACAAGATTTCTGACCATATAATGATGATTACAAAAACATCTTCAAAAGCCCCTAAAAAGCCATTCAGGTTTAATAATTTTCTGATTGATATTGCATGCTTCTAAGACGCCCTATAGAATGGTTTGTTTCCAATTGTTATAGACTCTAAACAGTTTCTATATGCAAGAAGAATCGGGTTGATCAAGCAGGAGATGAAACATATTTTCTTGAGTAATGTAAGGAACACTCACCATATGCTAAACACAACCAAAAGAAAGATGGATGAAATTCAATCTAAGCTATACTTCAATCCCACATCTACAACTGTTTAAGATAAGCTATACTTCAATCCCACATCTACAACTATTTCAGATATTGAGAAATCTTGCTAAAGCTATTAGTTATGACTTTTTATTAATGAAGCAGAGATCTCGTATAAGATGAAACAAGCAAGGTGACAGAAATAGTACCCACTTCTACAAAGCAGTAACTATTAGGAGATGCAGAAATAGAATAATCTACCTAAATGAGGGGGATTAGATTCTGAACAATCAGTAGCTAATACTTGATGGAGCCTTTGAATTCTTCTATAAATTAATGAATGGTCCTAGTTAAGCCTATCCTATAATGCCCTTCTTAAAAGAAGTGATAACCTAAGCACACTAGAAATAAAATCTCTTTATTGGCCTGTAACTATTTCAGAAATTGAGAAAAATCTTAAGTTTTTGGATCTTTATAAAGCCCCAGGTCCAGGTGGCTTCAATGATAATTTTTCATTAAATCTTGGAGTGTTACAAAGCAAATGGTAACTGATGTAATAATGGAATTATTCAGGAAAGGATTACTTTTGGCTTAACTCAACAAAACATACATCACTCTAATCCCCAAAGGTGTTGAACAAAAGATCTTTTCTGATTACAAACCTATTTCTTGCTGTAATACAATATACAAGGTCATTTCTAAAATTCTTACTGATAGACTCAAGAATGTGCTTCCTAAATTCATTGATCAAACACAAGGGGCTTTCATTCTAGGCAGAGTTATAGGAGATAATATTCTACTAATCTAAGATTTAGTCAAGAATTACTCCAAGAAGAAAAGCAAGAAGAGTTGTACCCTTAAACTGGATTTAAGGAAAGTTATAATCTCAATTAGGACTTCATCACCAACACTCTAGTTGCCATGAATTTCTTTCAAATCTTCTTCAAATGGATAAGACAATGCATCTTTACTCCCACCTATAATTTTTTATTAATGGACAGCCTACTAGGATCATTAAAAGCATAAATGGGATCTGGCAGAGTGATCATATCTCTCCCTATTTATTTGCAATTGCAATGGAAGTCTTTAACAGAGTTTTAAAAAGTGTCATTATGAGGACCAAAGCATTCAAAATATCACTCAAAGTGTAAGAAGTTCAAACTTTCAATTCTATACTTTGTGGATGAGTTGATCCTTCTAACAAATGTTGATCCTTTATCCATCAATACTTTAATGTCAGCCTTTAAGATCTTCAAAAGACTCTCAGGTTTGGACATTAATTGTTCCAAAAGTGGCTTGTTTCTTTCTAGGAGTGCTAACCACCCAGAGTGTAGCATAAAATTTATCGCTGGATTTAAATTAATGATGCTACCTATAGTTTACCTTGGAATTCCCATTTTAAATAATATATTGGCCTATAAGGACTGTGCCTTCCTTATTGATAAGATTAACAAAAGAATCTCCAATTGGATGAGTAGAAATATATCACTAGCTAGTAGAGTTCAGCTGATTTCCTCTTTCCTTACTTTTTTAATTTGTATTGGGCTTCACCTTCACATATGGCATTACCAGCTTTTGTGAACAAACATATTGACAGGATTATCAGGAACTTTCTATGTACTGGCACTAATTATTTTATAGGCAAGGCTAAAGTAAAATGGGTTGAGATTTGCAAATCAAAGGGTAAAGGGGGCCTTAACATCATCCCTCCAAAAACTCTCAACACTACCATATTGATTAAAAGACTCTCGAGGCTATGGAATGACAAACAATCTTTATGATCCAAATGGGTACATGGGTACTATATTAAATCCAATATCATTTGGAATTACAATCTAGCCCCTAGAGTTTCCTAGATTATTAAGAACATCCTAGCTACTAGAAGAAAAGTCAGGTTAGAATGCATTAACCTAATTAGTGATGGTAAAAATACTAGTTTGTAGTATAATAACTAGTTATCAGTTAGACCATTGCAGAATCAAGTTCTACACCTATTCTAAAATCAGTGATATATGATGTAAATTCAGTGGTTGATGCACTCACCAATAAACAAGTTTTTGATAGCTTTTTGATTCCATAACACATCAAATAGGAAAAAAATATTCACACAGCTATATGAGGAGGATGACAAACTTATTTGGAAGCACTTTAACACAGGAAAGTTCACAAACACAACTAGCAGAAGATTCTTGACAGGCAGATTAGACTATATCCCATGGTCCAGTATAGTATGGTTTAAACACCATAATCCTCGAGCATCAACAATGTGGCGAATGACTATGAAGAACAAGCTCCAAACAACTGACGAAATAACTAAATATCTGCATATTCCTAATTGGTGTACATTAAACAAAAAAGCTAAAGAGAACATGCAACATAAGTTCTTTCTTTGTGATTTCACCAAAGAAAGCCTGAACATGCCTACTTACCTCACGTCATGTCCACAATGCTCCTAATAGCTGGAATGAGATTGTCAATTGGTGTACTATAGTTTAGCTTACCAACAAAACCGAGAGGTGAGGCTTTTATGTGATCTTAACCTTTATTGTGGCTATTGTTTGGGACGAAAGAAACAGAAAATTATTCCACGATACATAGAAAAGCAAGGAGAACTTTCACAGAGAACTCTTACAACAATTCAGGTTACACATCAACCTATTCAAAGACAAGTATGGTGATATAAACTACTTCAATAACACATGGAAGCTATAAAATCATCTCTAGACAGGATTGCAATTGGTAATTTTAGTCTTATAACTGTCTGAACATCTCCATTTCACGAGTGGATACACCATGATGTAGCAATTCTGTTGTACTTTTGATTATTTAGAAGTGTCCTGAACTTCTTGAGTTAGCATGGTGTTAGCATTAAGCCAAAAAGTATATTACATGCTTTGAAGGGGTACCTTTATAGCTTGTCAAGAATCTATGGCAGTGATAAAGAGATTATCTGAAGAGTGAGATCACGAATGAGACGATGAAAAGCCTACAGAATGTCAAAAAAGAGGTAGACACTGTTTGGTTCTTTTACCCAAACGGGAAAGGAACGTGACTGCAAATAAGGGCAGGATGAGAAACAGAAGAGTTAAAAAAATAGGGTAAAAGGGGATTTTTAGAGATAGGTTAGAGTATCAATTTTAGAGAGAGGTTTGCCCTGGTTAATTGTTCTTGGTTAGTCAAATACATACGAAACTCAATGTATGGAGTTAACATTGAGAATTGAGAATATCCAAATTGATGATGATAACTCTCTCTCTCTCTCTCTCTCTTTTAGAAAATAAATGATGTTGCTCCTCCATTCCTTCAACCTTGTTTAGTTTTTCAGCTGACATCACATATTGGCGCACCAAGTCTACTTGGCAGAAACGAATTGGTGAAGATATTTTACTAATACCAACTCCTCAAGGCGGCTCCGGTTGTGGGCTAAATGTCTGAATTCTGAACAGACATAGATATATATATATATCAAATTATCAATAATTGGTACCAAGTGATTGATTAATCTCCAAACAAATAAGGTGGTGTGATTTCTCATGGTGTCCCTTAGACGCAACGGCATGGATGTGCCTGCAATTTTCTTTGTAGGACTCTGGTGTTTCCTGCTAAGTAGAATAATTCAAGTAGAAGCATCCGACCAGCTTTACAGGACTTCCTTTCACTTCCAGTCTCCCCAGAACTGGCTGAATGGTATATTTGTTTTGGATTGTCGTTTTTGTTCCTATACATAAAACACTCTTTAAAGAACCTCTTGATCTCTTTCTGTTTTTTCTGATCCTGCATGTTCTGGTGGCTGATCGTTTTCTTTGGCGATGCAGATCCTAACGGTGAGTACATCAATTCATAAACATCACTTCCTCTCTTTTTCAACTTAATCATGCACCACTAGTCCATATCAATCTGCTTTATCTTTGAACAAGATTGAAATTGAACGAAAGATTCTTCTATTATGGTGATCATGAAATTTCAATTTTTCCTTGACATTGTAGTGTTCCATCTACTAAAAATTGTACACTTGGTTTATAATTCAGATTCCTCATGATCTAGTATAAACTGAAGTTTAATACTAGGTTATGTTAGTTTTGTAGCCAGTGAAAAATATGATACCGATCTTTCTGTTGCAGGACCAATGTTATACAAAGGAATTTATCATTTGTTTTACCAATATAATCCAAAAGGTGCAGTGTTTGGTGATAAAATGGTCTGGGCACATTCTGTATCATGCGATCTCATCAATTGGATGCATCTCCGTCATGCCCTTTGCCCGACAGAACCCTTTGACATCAACAGTTGTTGGTCTGGTTCAATTACAATCCTTCCACAGAATAAACCTTTCATTTTATACACTGGGATTGATGCTGATAATCATCAAGTTCAGAATCTGGCAATGCCAAAGAATATTTCTGACCCATTACTTACTGAATGGATAAAATTCTCACAGAACCCTGTTATGACTCCACCTCAAGGCGTTGATGCCCATAATTTCAGGGATCCAACAACAGCTTGGCAGGGACTTGATGGAAAATGGAGAGTGATTGTTGGGAGTTGGAGCAACAACCAAGGAATGGCAATTCTATATCGGAGCAAAGATTTTCTTTCCTGGACAAAAGTCTGAAAGCCCACTTTATTCAACCGATAAGACTGTGATGTGGGAGTGTCCTGACTTTTATCCTGTCCTTATTAACAGTTCGGAAGGAGTGGATAACTCAATCCTGAATCCAAACATTAAGCACGTTTTGAAGGCAAGCTATAATTCCCACGACTATTACATCGTAGGAACTTATGTCCCTGAAATGGACAAGTATATTCCTGACACTAACTTCACAGGTACAAGTGTGGACCTGAGGTATGACTATGGAAAATTTTATGCTTCAAAGACATTCTTTGACAGTGTCAACAGGAGGAGAATATTGTGGGCATGGGTAAATGAGTCTGACAGCTCAGAAGACGACATCAAGAAAGGTTGGTCGGGGTTGCAGGTGAGTTGAATTTCAGTTGAATACTTGACTTAGCTCCTTTACATTTCCCAAAAGGTGTCTACATTAATTTGGACTAAGTACAAGTTAACCCATAAACAATTAAGAATTCAACATTTCATTCCAAATCCTTAAGGTGATACTTGGCCCTATCTTTCTATATAAATCATTTCATCCAACCCTACTTGTGAATTTCGAATAAAAATAATGTGTTTTTGCAGTCCATTCCTAGGCAAATTTGGCTTGATAGCAGCGGAAAGCAACTGATGCAGTGGCCAGTCGAAGAAATCAACGAACTTCGTGGCAACAAAGTGATTATCGCGCACAGGAAACTCGAGAGTGGATCAGTTCTTGAAGTTAATGGCATCACTGCTTCACAGGTGAACAGATAATTCCCCATATTCCAGAGTACATGCCATAATGAAGTTTTTGCATGACCATATTTTCTCTTATTTCTTAAAAGGCAGATGTAGAGACCGTGTTTGATTTACCAGAACTGGAAAATGCAGAGTTCTTGAAGGATACTATACTAGATCCTGAACTTCTCTGTTCTAATGCGAATGCATCAGTCAAAGGCAGATTTGGCCCATTTGGTTTGTTAGTTTTAGCGGCAAAGGACTTGACAGAGAAAACTGCAATTTTCTTTCGGATCTTTAGAGGCAAAAATGGATATACAGTACTAATGTGCAGTGATCAGAGCAGGTATACATGTATCTTATTTTTATTCTTCTTTTTTTCAAGTAAAAATATAGCATAAACCTTCTGCTTCAAATATTCCAAACTTTCATTAGGTCTTCTCTGAGGGATGGAGTTGACAAGACAACATTTGGTGCTCTGGTAAAAATAGATCCTCGACGTGAAAAGATTTCGCTAAGAAGCTTGGTAAGTTGGGTTAAGTGTATTTGCCAGCTCATTCAGGTTTGAACTGTGATGCAACTTGTTTGTGCAATGTAAGCAGATAGATCACTCCATTGTTGAGAGCTTTGCTGGGGAAGGGAGGACTAGTATTACTACTAGAGTTTATCCTACTTTGGCCGTCCATGAAGGAGCTCACTTGTATGTATTTAATAATGGAACAAAGAGTGTGGTCGTTTCAAGGTTGGTTGCTTGGAGCATGAGCAATGCTCGGATCAAACAATATGAAGACTCGAGTCATCAATCATCATGCTATGATGCTCTGCAGTTAGTTTCAAAAATGAATTCCGTGGGGACAACAGATGCAAGATCTAATGAATAAAATAGTGGTCTCCACAACAAATTATAAAGTTTACTTCGATTTAAGGGTAGAATGTGTTGGTTTATAAATTAAAATTGTTTTTTTTATCTCATATGTATTTGTCTAATAAACTTCCTCACAAGATCAAATCTATTAATTAATTATATTTGCAAATAAAATAATGACTATAACATAATTATGAGATTTATATTATATTTATATATTATCCCTAAATTATTCTTAATCGTTGCACTATTAAGGTTAAGATTAATAGAATATATAATTAGCATGTGCTATGTCTCTTTTTATAATAGTAGTCTTTCTCATAAATTAAAGTATGAAAAATAATTGAACAAGTATACAATGTTTACTAGAGAAGAAGTTTACTGAACTTAGGAGAATTTCATATGGGACAATACTTATTTGTCTATAAAGATGTTCATTGTGATTATTGTATAAATGTTTCTTTGATTTAAGATCTGCAAAATATCTCATATAAGAATTGTTTGATAGTTTGATGATTAGTAATCATTAGAGATAACATAAATAAGATTTGACACTTTAAAGTAATCAAGAAAAATGTTCAATTATTCTCAGTTAGTATTAATTTGATAAATCTTTAGCCAAAGTAGAATAACATGAAAATATTTTTCAAATAACATTAAAAGATTATATTATTAATGCTAGAGAATTAGTGTAATTGGACTAAAATAAAGTAGATGTATTGATTGTATGATAGAAGAATTGAATTATATATTAAAAAATCATACAGAAAAAAAGATTAGTTAAAATATCTTTGACATTTTTAATATTTGATGATCTTGATGCATTAGTAGACATTAATATTAATTTATAGATATAAATTGTTCAATTAGAGTTAAAGATAAATTCAGTTACTTTAATTTCAATTTATGTTCATTGTTAATATGTCCAGGAATTTAATGGGTTATACTCATAGAACAAGTGTAGAGAGAAAATATAATTTAATCAAGTTGAACTTGATAATAAAGTTTAAAAAATATGAGGGCCAAATATAAGATATTTGATAAATAAGGACCAATATTAACTATTGAATCTTATTAAAAACTAATTAATATTTAATTAGAATTAATTGTAATTCTAATTAATATAGATTATAAAAATTATAATTATAATTCAATTCAATTACTAAAATGGCTAAACTCTATTATAAATAGATAAATAGATATAGATTCTATTAGAGTTGGTACTTTTGGCATACTCCTCTTTGCACTACTTATTGTGTTCTCTCAACTTATATGTGTGGATATTATTAGAGGATGACACTTATATAAGTATGGTGATTTATCATTAAACTATTTTAGAAATTGGTTTTGGGATAAAGATATAAAAAATAAAATTAAGCTTCGTAATAAGTTACAATTTGTGATTTATGATTTATTATATTTATTAATTAGGTCATGTTATAGAATTAAAATGATTTTGGGTGATGGGAGATTATGAAAAAAATTTATTTTCATTTGTACATATGATGAGATCACGTCATTATTTTCCAACAAAGATATCATAATAGACTTTAATTATGTATTTCATTTAATTGTATCGATATTAATTTTGAAATTAAAATTGTTAGGTGTCACAATCCTTATACGGGTCTTAATCATATTGAATTAAATTATAAATCTTAAAAAGTTCAATGTATATTTTTTCCCTATAAAAGAAATAGTGGCTCTTATAAACTAAAGTATGTAGCTTGTTTGAAAATAAGTTCACTGAACTGATCTCATATGAGACAATTTAGAACATTACTTATATCATTGTAATGATTATATAAGTGATTCTTTAACTTGAGACCTCCAAAGTATCTCGTATGATTGTTATGTTTTAAAATTACTTATGACTTATTTTAGCCAAGGGTAGTAGCTCAATAGGCAGTCATTAGATATGGCATGAACTATATAGATATAGTTGAATAATCAATTTAAGATTCATCACTCTAAAGTGATGAAGGAGAATGTACTTGGCTCAACCTGGCCTGTGGTGGGTTGACTGGGCCTCGAGCATGTCGGTGAGAAAAGTTTGAGCTTGAGCTCGACCTAAGGCTCAACTGAATTTATTGAACAAAATGACATCATTTCAAATCATAAAGAAGAAAAACAACGTCATTTTAAGTCTTGAACAAATAAACAGATAAATCAAAACAATCGTTTTGATTTAGGTTTATTTCTTCCCCATCATCTCTCTCTCACTACTTGTTCTCTCTCTATTTCCTCTCTCCCTCTCTCTCTCTCTAGTCATCGTCGCAGATGCCATCAACCCTCAACAGTCGCCACCTCTTTGCTACGTCTGTCACCAGTCACCATCTTGCCTAAAGCGAATGTTGTTTTGCTTTAGGTTTATTTCTTTCCCTTCACCTCTCTCTCACTGCTTGTTCTCTCTCTATTTTCTCTCCCTCTCCCCAGTCACTATCGCAGATGCTGTCAACCCTCACCAACCCTTCCCCTTCCAGCCACAACCACAGCCACCCTTGTTCCCTCTGGCTGTCGCCCCTCCAATCGCCTCATTGCATCACCATGTTTTTTGAGTTACCTACCCACCATCAAGGTAAATAAATGCAATGTTTTTGTAAAATTCTAGAATTTCTGAGATCGTTGCCATCAACTGGGTGTTTTGTGGACTTATACAGTCACTTATGCAAGCATGTATAAGACCGTACAAGTCACAGTGTGTTTTCATGGAATTACACGGTCATATACATTTTTAAAATATTTCAAACTTAATTAAGTTCTAAGCATAATTTTAAAATTATTTTAAATCCAAAATATATTTTCAAAATTAAAGTAATTATTTTAATTTTATTAATATTAAAAACTAAATTGATTCTTAATTAGTAGTTTTTAAAATATTTTCTAAAATTAAAATGAATTATATTTAATTAGATTGAAATTAATTAATTATAGTCCTTAAGATAAAGAAAATGTTATCTTAAGTAATTAAAAATGTTTCTTAATTAAATTTATTTATTTCAATTTAATAGAGATAAATTAAATTTATGATTTTATTTTTTAGAGAATTATTGTTCTATTTTTTGTAATTATTTCTTTATTTATAATTTTTTGATTTATTAGAAAATATATTTTCTCAATTAAATTTGACAAGATGTTTTCATTTATTAATGGAGAAAAATAAGTTTTTTCTTATATTTTTAAAATATTTTTTTACTTTATTAAAGAAAAATATCTAACTAATTATGAAATTAAACTCTAAATAAATAATGAAAATACCTTTTTATTAAATTAAAAATGTTTATTTAATTTTTACAGCGGTTCCCTTCAATATTAGAAAATTGTTTTCTAATTAAGGAAAAAATATTTCTAATTAGATTAGAAATAATTTTCTGATTGGATTACAAATAATTTTCTAATTGGAATAGAATGTCTTACTTATAAATTTTGAAAAAAGTTTTTCTAAATTATAATAAGTATGATGTATAATTTATTAATAATTATTTTCAGTTAAATTTTGTTAAAGGAGTTAAGATAATTGAAAATAGTTTTCAATTTAATTTGAAAATTATTTTCAAATCAACTTAAATTTTTATGAATAAAAATTTAATCCATTTATGAACCAATAGATTTATTCTAATTTAATTATACAAAGAGCAGAAAATGTTAGTTTAGATTATGAAAATTCAATAATTAGAATCAAACAAAGCTTGATATTTCATGTCTATAATTTGATTATATTGGCATGGGAAGTTACATGCTTTATTCATATGTTTGATATA
>JANZXP010000001.1:20027831-20040315 GCA_027576715.1 Erythroxylum flavicans
CTTCTTGTTTTGATAGAAAAAGGAAGTAGAGAAAATAGGTTATGTGCTAAAAATGAAGAGAGAAAGAAGAGAACCGATATTCTTTTCTTAGATTTTTATGAACTTTTAACTAGATTTTAGTTCTTCTAGCTTAGATAAATTAAGAGTAGATTAAGTCTAAGTTTATTTTTGGATAGTAGAGCTTTAGGGAAGTTCTATTCGTATATGTTGTTTGAATGAAAAATATGTTTGTTTGAAGGGAACCAAGAACTTTGAAATCAAGAGCAAAAGGAAGAACAAACTTGAGCTTGGATTTATAAGTAAATAGGTGGGTAATACGTTTATAATCATTATGTTAATAAGCTGAATTATTTGCTTGTATGTGTACTTAAATGCTTACTTTTATTCATTGTGAATGTGGGAAAAATAATCTGTGATTGAAATCATGTTTGCTTTGAAAGACTCTACTACTTTTGGAATTAATAAGAAGAAGAAAAACGTAAATTTCATGAAAATATGATTATGATATGAAATACGTAAACATCAGAAACTTGCTTATGTGGGCAAGAGAGATACCATTTCGTTCATCACATGCACGTTGACCTATAGCCTTCTTCTAGCTGCCCACTTGTGGCGTATGAGCTCCGAAAAATAGACTTATTTCGTTCATGGTGTAAACTTCGGTTTCGTCATTTCGTTCTATGAGATTCTCTCAAGCCATTATATGTGTGCATCTTGCTTTAAATTGCTAAACATGACATATGATTGAATGCTATGTTTTGATGATTGAAAAATTTACCTGATTCAATTTGTGTAAGAATATGTTTATCTGTGAGCTTGAACCATGGAAAATGTATATTTAAATGTGATATAAATTTATGCATATGTTTGTTTGTGTGTGTGTGATTCGTCACTAATGGCTATAACCGTATTAGTCACTAAGCTTCCCAGCTCACCCTATTATCTTTCCACTCCTCAAGTGCAGAAATAGCAGATCAACGTTGAACCTTGCAAAAACTTCGGTTAACTCCAAGAATTTCTATTTTTGTAACTAAGTTAGTTCAATCATTTTGGTAGCTTTATAAGCATCTCAAGCACGAGCATTCATGATTGTATTTTTGTATTATGCTACTGATATGACTTTTGATATGTAACTGAAGCAATGTACACACTCTGTTTGTTTGAGAAATGACTGTACATAAGAGTTGAAGAATTTCTTTTCTATTCATGTTCAAATCCTCTTCTCTGTTAAGTTGTTAACTTCGGTTAGGAATACAAGTGTGAGATGTTCGATGGCTTTTGAATAGATCTTTTTAAGCAAATAGTTAAATTGGGAGTTTTGTATGTATAGATCATATTGTTGGTTTCGGGTCTTTTGGAAATTGCATAGAAGTATATATTAACAGATGAGAGAAATGAGAGAAAAAGGTGATGAAAATGTGTTTTGAATCTTCAATGAATAAACTGTATTCATCTAGGCAGAATTAGACAAATTTGTCTTCGTGAAAGTTGTAGCTCTTTCTCTTAGCTTTCTAACGACATAAAGTTTATAATTTTTGAACTTCAGGATTAAAAGTTATGATATTTTGAAGTATGAGAGTGTAGATAGGGTTGCACAATCGTGCACAGCATGATCGCAACACCCCGAATTTTGCGCACGATTGTGACGATCTAATACTGTTCACCAAAAGTGCATGATCATCTCACACCCGTGACTTTTCCAAGGTCATGCCTGTGACTTTTTCACTTCTTTTTTTATTTTATTTTATTTTATTTATTTGTTTTGTTATTTGTTCAACTCCCAATCTGATTTATTTTCATATCTATTTTATTTTATGTTATTTTATTTTATTTGTTTTTACTCCCACCATGAGTTCTTTTTATCTTTATCGTAGTTTTATTTATTTTATTTTAAAAGCTCCTCAATTTTGGTGCCTCATCGCCACGAAATAAGAGTCGAGACCTGGGGCCAACAAAGAAGTTCTTTAAGAAACTTAATATAATTCTATATATTGTTCAAAAAGGTAATGTACTAATGTACTACAGTACATTACCTTTTTGGACAATGCATAGAATTATACTAAGTTCATTTACTGTAGAACATTAGATCAGTTAGGCATGCGAAAGGAGCTTAGGTTTCATCAAAGATCTAAATCTATATTTAAGCAACTTCTCTTAATTATAATGATAATTTATATGAAAGCTATAAGATTTAAGCTAGTGCTCATTATAAATCATGTAGAATCCTCTTATTAAACCATTGTCTCAACAATAACATGATCATCATATGGTAACATGGTATAAGATACTTAAACGATTGGCTTAGTATAAGTGGGAGGTTGTTGGTTTATACCCTATAGCCAATTAGTTAGTTATACTTTAGTGACATAATTCTTAAAAGGTATTCTTATCTTATACATGTTCAAATGTATATAATAAAGTCCATAGGTAAATGTAAATTGCAAGTAAAATTATGATGACATTATAATTAAGATATTCATATTGCATTTATGTAATATCCCTAAATTGTTCCTAGTTACTGATATATTTAGACTAAACATTGATGGAGCATAAAAAAACTAGTATACTTTATGTTTCTTCTTTATGAAGGAAGTAGTCAATTTTATAGAATAAAGTATGCAAATACTTAAATAAGCATATGGGTACTTGTTAGAGAACAAGTTCACTGACTGATCGCATATGATAATTTCATTTGGAACATTATTTGTATATCTATAAAAATTCTTATTATAATGATTGTAAAAATAATCCTTTAACTTGAGATCTCGAAAGTAACTAGTATAGGGATTGTTATATTTTAATACTACTTATAACATATTCTAGTCAAAGTAGCTCAATGGGAAGTCATTAGACACAACATGAACTATATGGAAATAGTTGAGTGAATAATATACGATTCATCACTCTAAAGTAATTACAAAGAATGTTCTATAGTTCTCGATTAGTATTGATTCAGGAAAATCCTTAGTCAATATGGAGCAACACTTTATAAAATAGTTTACAAATATCATTAATATAATCAACTAATCATGCTGGGAACTAACATGATTGAACTCAAATATAGTAGACATTAATTTTATACTTTGTATCTAATCGGAACATTATATGATGAAAAGATTGAGTTATACGGTAAAAAAATAAGGATGAAAATATTAGTCAAAGCTACTTTGATATTCCTAAATATTTGGGTAGTCGTGATACATTCTTGGATGCTAATCTTGATTTATGGATATAAATTATTTTATTAGAGAATTAAAGATAAGTTAAAGAAATTTAGTTTAACTAATCTTAAATTGGTTGTATATGTTAAAAAGATATTTTGCCATTATATATATATAGTAATAATAGAGGAGAATAAAATCTCAGTTCACCTTGTTATATACTTTTTAAAATTTTTAATGTACTTAAAATCATTATAATAAGATGTATTTATTTTATCAATTCAAACCTCAAAAAATTATTTAGAAGAAAATTATTTTTTATAATAAACAATGCATAGATTATTTAATTAAATTATTTAAAACTCAATTCCAAGAATTGAATTCACGACTTCCAACAGTAAAAAAATTATTTGGAGAGTACCTTCTTACTCATAAATTAGAAAACAAAACAAAACACGGAGTCCCCTTTTCCACGAATGGATATGCTAATGGAACTATAGGTGGATACTTTCGATTCTGGCATCGTTGAAGTTTGAACACTTGTAAATTTTTATATTATATTTACAAAATTTTGCCTGGGAGTCTGGGACAGACGGAGAAGTAATTGAAAAGAGGGAGGGTCGGCCAGCTGAGTGACAGATGGAAACAGATGATGTTGTCTTCACGAATGGGCGCTAGTGATTGACAAGCATGTTGTTGTCTCTTCTCTGTCAAGCATGCTATTGGTAGTAGCGTCTCTTGGTCAGCTCTAAAGATTCTCTCGATAGACTAAGACACAGAATTGTCTAATTAATCACAACTTGCACCAAGTCTGATTACTTCCTAAAATAAACCCATCTTCATTTTATATAATAATACTTCTTTCGACATTATCGATAGCAACTTCGATTCAGTAGTTGGTCGTCAGTCAAGTAGGCAAGTTTATATCCTACATTGATTCAAATCTCAAACAAATGAGATTAACATGACGAAAAATATATTACTCTATGTGTTCGTCAACTTTGCTGCAGTTGATTTGGTATCCCAGCCAGCTGTCGATCAAACGCGTCTTTAAGGAAAGATATGAGTAGCAGAAGTAGTGGTTAGGTTTTTTGTGACAGATATACTATGAATTATAGCAGCATTAGCAGCAGAGAATCTAATCATGATAACCTCGTTACAATTTTAGCAGCAGAGAATCTAATCATGCTAACCTCATTTCAATTTTTATACTCACTAGATGTTTTATTCTTTCACTTCCTTTTTTCTTGATCTGGTCAATATAATGCGATTAAGCAAGAACAAAGATTGCAAAGCTTTTCATGAATTAAAACTCCTGCTGTGTTTGGTGAAAAGAGAGTCAATCCGAGGGGAGATTGGAGTACAATCTCAAAAGATAATTAAGTTGATAAAAAATCAAAATTAATTAAAAATAGAGTTGAAAAGAGATTTATGTTACTAATTTAAAATAATAAAAAATTTTATAAAAATATATGAAAATTTTAAAATAAAATCTTCTATTAATTAAAATTTAAATTATTTTAATAAAAATATTAATTATTGCAAATGTGATAATTTATGTGATTATTGCGACCTAATCTTAAAAATAATTTTGTTAAAATAATTCGATAAATAATTAGTAAAATATTATTTCTTTAAAATTTTTAACACTACTAATTTTCTTTTAAATAATTTGAAGTGATAATAATATTTTTAAAGTGAGATATTTATAATTTATAATGAAAATGGAAACTAGAGGAGTGTTATTAAATCTTAAAATACTTTGATGTTAACAGTTTGTTTTACATATTTGGTATTTTGGTGTCCATCAAATCAAAACAATGAGCACAAAAGACAACTTGAACCTGCAACAATTGTTTAGTCAGTGAGCAGCCACTCCTCTACATCACTTCCATCGGACCAAGTCATAGTTCAGTCCAAATTTATCCACTTTCTGCAGGCCATTCACCGTACCACAAAATTGGGAGTCCTTCCAACAATTATTATTTTCTATAAAAGGTTTCTCCTATTAAAACTAATAATTATAAAATATACTAAAGCTAATTGTACAAGAATGTAGTCTAATATTCGAAGAAATCTATGTTAGTAATACTCCATCACATACACACCAAAACTAAAGTCAAAAAGCAGGATCATACATACATCAAGATCAACTTAAAAAGGATAACTGACACGTGGCAACACCCCACCATTCACGCTCTGATAGACGATGTTCATTGCCCAAAGTCTCCTGTAAGATCCGCTATCAACGGTCATATTCATCAACCGACTTTTAAAGTGCCAAGGAAATGGCGTGGAGAACTAATAATAAACATTTACTTACCGGTTACTACTTACTACAGAGTAAAGCTTAATTAAACCAAGTAACATTAATAATGGCTACGCGTGTTTGACAAAGATGTCTATTAAAAAATAGCAATTAGCAGTAATAACAATAATAACACGAATCATACACATACATGGGGCCTCTCAATAAACGCGTAAAGTGGAAGACAGAGTCCCCTTCAAGGCCAGCAATGAAGGGGACATAAATATATATTTATATATATAGAAGCACCTCCTTCGTAGAGATCTCATCTATATGTTATATACCCTTATCACATACTGCAACTTATCTTTTATTATGTAGAAGGAGCAACCAAGCGACTTTGTTCTTCAACTTCCAGAGTACCATAATCTTCATCTATATTCATTCAATGCCAAGTATTCTGCTCAGGATCTTCCTTCTTTACAATCTTGTTAATTCTGTCATTGCCTATTTGTCCCCTAGAAAACTCAGATTGGCTTTCGCCAACTTCTTTTGTTCCAGCCTCCAAGCCAAGAGTACTCTTGTTCCTAAGGAGCTGTTGCTGTCATCATCGACGTCGTCGTCATTGCGACATTCACCAACACCATCATTAATCGTTCCTTCATCACAATTATCTTTGGTGGCCAGAAAGAGAATGGATCCTGTAGAATTGAAGCGACTTTTCCAAACTTTTGATCGGAACGGGGACGGGCGCATTACGAAGGAGGAGCTAAACCATTCATTAGAGCAGCTTGACATCTTTATCCCGGACGCAGAGCTAGCTCAAATGATAGAGAAGATTGACGTCAATGGTGATGGCTGCGTGGATATTGATGAATTCAGACAGCTGTACCAGCAACTCATGGCTGAACGCGACGAGGATGAAGACATAAAGGATGCGTTTAACGTGTTCGACCAGAATGGAGATGGATACATCACCGTTGATGAACTTAGGGCTGTCTTGGCCTCGCTAGGGCTCAAACATGGAAGGACATTGGAGGACTGCAAGACCATGATAATGAAGGTAGACGTTGATGGAGATGGGATGGTGAATTATAAGGAGTTCAAGAAAATGATGAAAGGAGGTGGTTTGAGTGCTCTAAGTTGATCAAATTAATAACGCAAATCTTGCGTATGATGGAGACACCATTGAAGGGTTAGTTTGTAAATATTGTCCAAGGCCAAGAAAAGAAGAGGAAAAGGTTATGAAGAGCTGGCGGCGCTGATTTGCACGGAAGTGGCATGGACATACTACTGGATATGATGGTTCGAGGCAAAAGCAGCAAGTCAAAATCTCATTGTCTAGCAGTTAAATGTAAGAAAATGCATGAGAGGTTGGAGATGGGGTTTTGGCTATGTCTTAACTTTCACCTCTGTTATTTGAATTCTTGTGATCCTTTCTTTATCTAGTTAACGGTTTCCCCATTCTAAGGATTATAGAGTTGGCTTCCAATTTCTCTTCGTTCCTATAAAGTGATTACATAATAGTAGCAGCTCTTCTTTTCTCATACTCCATATCATTCGAACGAGTATTTGAGCTTAGATCTCTTAATATTAGACTATTTTATGATTGATATCGATGCTCTTATTTTTGTGGTTTTCTCCGACGGATTTATGTTGAATTGAGTTTTAAGTTCCTTATGTGAGACCCAACTTTTATTTATACGAGTTGTGGGAGAGTTCTAGATTCAACTCTTATCTATTTTATACTACTTCCAACTTCCATAATTTAATACAATGTCCATCTAACTTCTAACTATTAGATAATTGTAGATAGTAAACTCTAGATAATACGTCAAAATGTGAATTATTGTAGATAACGAATTAATACTTAATACTTTTGAGACTAAAAATTAACTTTATTTTTCTAACAACCGCTTTAAACATAATTTTTGTGACTCTAAATATGCTTCTTAATCTTTCAAAATCTCTTTGTTTGAGTGGCTTGGTAAGGATATTTGCAGTCCAATCTTCAAATCTTGCAAACATTAACTAGACTTCCTTCTTTGTAATACATTTTCTTGTAAAATGATAGTGTGCATTTATGTTCTTGCTTCTTTCATAAAAGACTGGATTATTTGCTAAAGCTAGTGCAAATTTGTTATCAATATAGATTTATGTTGCTTCTTCTAGTGGCATGTTGAGCTCCTTCATTAACTCTTACATAAGTAGTGGCTGCAACATAAATAACTTGTGAAAGCTGAATTTCTAATAAAGAATAGAAACCTACTAGTCCTCCTACAATCATCTATGTTTCCAGCCCAAACACTCTCATTATAGCTTATTAGAATAAACTCTTTAATGCGAGTATAGAGGATGCATACTACTGGACTTTCCCAAACTCCACATATCAGCGAATTACTAAATTATTACTGTTATTGTTGTTATTATTGTTGTTATTGTTGTTCTTATTGTTGTGTGAGTATAGAGGATCTCATAGTCTAGAGTGCCTTTGATAAAGCATAGGATTCTCCGAGTAACCTTTAAATGAGTTGTTTTGAAAATGAGTTTTTTTGATGTTTTCATAAAGTGACTTATAAGTCCAACATCAAAGAGAATATATGGCCTTGTATAAGTGATATACCTTAAACTTCCATCTTAGCTCTTGTAGAGTGTTGAACTCACCATTTTTCTTCATCTTTCTTGGACAATTTTGGTCCACATTCCATGGATGTAGCAATTAGCTTGTAATTTTCATATTGAATTTCTTGAGTGTTTCTCTAACATATCTTTCTTGTAAAAAAAAATTATTTCATCCATTTGTCTTACTTGTTGGGAATTTAGACCTCCCAAACCTACACCCAAGGATATTTTATAGTCAAAAAATAACAGAAAATAGAGAAATAATAACAATACAAGAAATTTACGTGGAAACTCCCAAACTGAAGAAAAACCACGGGCATCGAGAAGAAAATTCACTATGTGAAAAATTATTACAATCACACAAGTTTTCCTCTCACCCAATATCTCAATACACCAATACACCCACAAAGAAATACCTAAAACAAATCCTCCAACTCTCATCTCAAAAGAGGAATTTAACTAGAGTCAAATTTGTCATACAAATCTTTGACTTTGGATTGGTGCACTAACCAAGGAGATAGCACCCTCCTTATATAGTCAAGAGCCTTGCCACAATTATTTTTCCCAACCAATATGGGATAAACAAAGGAGCCAAACTCAACAATCTCCACCTTGGCGACTTTGGCTGATCCCACAATTACACTCCACCTCAATGAAGATCTCCTGAAAATAACATAACTCTCAATGTAGAGAATTATCATGTTTTACAGCATCATGCTCCACTATAAAAGCATACCCACTCAGAATAAACCAATTCCAAGCCTTTCACTTCGACACATGTTGAAAATAACCTTGCTGAAAAATTATGGTGCAACTCCCATGTTTGGCTTTCCTGGAAGTTCATCAACTATCGACATAAATTCCACAACACACCTTGCATTAATGCCAAACCAATGCCCTTGTGCAAACTTGTGGACCCGCTAACAGTAACACATCCTCTATCATGGCAACTTTGGGATTAGTGGCATGCCATGAGAATGTACATGCTCCCTCTTAGAGAGCAAAATCAAAATCATCATCCATGGAGACAATGTTAGCGACATTGTCAATCTCTCCATTAACTGACCCAGAGCCTCTTGCTGAATCCGCTCCACCTCCTGGACAATTTTTCTTCATATGCCCAGATTGTTCACATGTCCAGCATACTATATTTTTCTTCATAGAGTTCTTCTTGCTATATCCAGCTACCATTAGAGCTGAGTCTTCAGGAGGAACATTTCTTCCACCACCCAGTCTTCTCTCTTCTGAAAAGATTTTTTCGGTAACTTCAAAAAGAACTATCTTTTCTTTCCCATGAATCAAAATAGATTTCATGTGTTCATAAGAAGGTGGAAGAGACCAGATAAGTCTCAAAGCTTGATCCTCATCATCTCTATGAACTCCAATCCTCCGGTTCAGAGACGATCCCATTGAGAACACTTAAATGATCTGAAATTATAGTACCTTCCCTCATCCGTAGTGTATGAAACTGCTCCTTTAGGTACACTCAATTTGAGACACCCTTTGTTTGATACAACTCCTCGAGCTTTTCCCAGAGCTCCTTTGCCATAGATATTCCATGCACATTCGCAAGGATATTCTTGGCCAAACATAGTCGTATCTCACTTGCCGCTCTCAAATCTAGATCCTCCCAATCTTCATCGCTCATACTAAATTTGTCCGTACTAGCCATTTTGCCAGTATCACTAATAGTAATGCTGATATCAGGGATTTGTCTGCCTTTCAATGCCTTGTGTAACCCCGACTGAGTCAAAATATCCCCGACTTGCACTTGCACAAGCCAAAATTGATTCTCTCATCGAATTTTTCCACCTCAAACGTGATAGGATTCGAAACCTTATTTCCTGACATTTTTTCTGTGCTCTTCTACCGTGATGAATTTTACCGTGCAAATGAACTATACACCTGGTAAGTTCCCAGGAAAGAGAGGTGGGTCCCAACGGACATACTTAAATACCAAGTCTTTCCTTAGCCAGAACTTTTCTAGACATGTACTTCCACACTACCACACCAAAGCTTCACTGCACCAAATGAACCTTTCTCAAGAAACTCTTTTCTGATGTGAAAGATCAGTCAAAACTGCGACCACAGAGTATACTCAAAATTTTCAAGAAAAATACACCTTGGTTCTGATACCAATTGTTGGGAATTTAGACCTCCCAAATCTACACCCAAGGATATTTTATAGTCAAAAAATAACAGAAAATAGAGAAATAATAACAACACAAGAAATTTACTTGGAAACTCCCAAACCGGTGAAAAACTACAAGCATCGAGAAGAAAATCCACTATGTTAAAAATTCTTACAATCACACAATTTTTCCTCTCACCCAATACCCCAATACACCCATAAAGAAATACCCAAAACAAATCCTCCAACTCTCACCTCAAAAGAGGAATTTAACTAGAGTCAAATTTATCATACAAATATTTGACTTTGGATTTGTGCACTAACCAAGAAGGTAGCACCCTTCTTATATAGTCAAGAGTTTTGCCCCAATTATTTTCTGTAACCAATATGAGACAAACAAAGGAGCCAAAACTCAACAATCTCCACCTTAGCGACTTTGGCTGATCCTATAATCGCACTCCATCTCAATGAAGATCTTCTGAAAATAACATAGCTCTCAATGTAGAGAATTATCATACTTCACAACATCATACTCCACCATAAAAGCATACCCACTTAAAATAAACAAATTCCAAGCCTTTCACTTCAGCACATGACGAAAATAATCTTGCTGAAAAATTTATGATGCAACTCCCATGTTTGGCTTTCCTGAAAGTTCATCAGCTATCGATATAAATTCCACCACACACCTTGCATCAATGTCAAACCAATGCCCGTATGCAAACTTGTGGACCCGCTAACAGTAACACATCATTTATCATGGCAACTTTGAGATTAGCGGCATGCCATGAGGATATACATGCCTCCTTTTAGAGAGCAAAATCATCATCCATGGAGACAATGTTAGCAACATTGTTAGTCTCTCCATTAACTGACTCAGAGCCTCTTGCCGAACCTGCTTCACCTCTCGAACAATTTTTCTTCACGTGCCTAGATTGTCCACACGTCCATCATACAATGCTGATATCAGGGATTTGCCTATCTTTTAATGCCTTGTGTAACCCCGACTGAATCAAAATTTTCCTGACTTGCACTTGCCACAAGCCAAAATTGATTCTCCCGTCGAATTTCTCCACCTCAAACCTGATAGGATTCGAAGCCCTATTTCCTGACATTTTTCTGTGCTCTTCTGCCTTGATGAATTTTACCGTACAAATGAACAGTACATCAAGTAAGTTCCTAGGAAAGAGAGGTGGGTCACAACGGACACACTTAAATACTAAGTCTTTCTTTAGTCAGAACTTTCCTAGATATGTGCTTCCACACTACCACACCAAAGCTTCACTGTACCAAATGAACCTTTCTTAAGAAACTCTTTTCTGATGTAGAAGATCAGTCAAAACTGCGACCACAGAGCATACTCAAAATTTTCAAGAAAAAACACACCTTGGCTCGGATACCAATTGTTAGGAATTTAGACCTTCCAAACTCACACCCAAGAATATTTTATAGCAAAAAAATAACAAAAATAGAGAAATAACAACAACACAAGAAATTTACGTGGAAACTCCCAAACCGGAGAAAAAACCACAGGCACCGAGAAGAAAATCCGCTATGTGAAAAATTCTTACAATCACACAATTTTTCCTCTCACCCAATATCCCAATACACTAATACACTCACAAAGAAATACCCAAAACAAATCCTAAAACTCTCACCTCAAAAGAGGAATTTAACTATAGTCAATTTGTCATACAAATCTTTGACTTTGGATTAGTGCACTAACTAAGGAGGTAGCACCCTCCTTATATGGGCAAGAGTCTTGCATCAATTGTTTTTCCCAACCAATATGGGACAAACAAAAGAGCCAAACTCAACAAAAAGCCATTCCATGTTAGTTTTTCAGTTGTTAAAATTACTTGGGGAACGGATTATGCTTTCCTGTTTAACTAAATTGTTTGATTGAATCTCATTTCGGATATTTGGTATTTGGTATTTGGTAGGCTCATTTCGTTTATGTAATCTTAGAATCATAGACATGAATTTCGTACTGTATCGGCCAGAGAACGGTTCGAAATATTTGTTTTTGATACCAGGTTTAAATACCGACCGATATTATAAATACTGACCACATATCAGTCAGTACCAAAAATTTTGAAAATTATAAGTATTAAGTTGTAAATTTTTCAAATTTTTTAAATCTCTCCCTCCCTCCCCCCTTATTTTAAAAATAAAATAAATATTTTATTATTAATAATAATTATACATTAAATAAAAATTAAAAATAAAATTTTTTGTTTAAATTTTTTATATCATATTTATTAATAAAGTATTAATAAAAATATTTAATTTTTAAAAATAAATAATTTAAAAATTATTATT
>JANZXP010000001.1:20070354-20081162 GCA_027576715.1 Erythroxylum flavicans
ATCATATTTTTCATAAATTCACATTTCTTCACAACTATACCGGGAAATGTCATGAATGCATGTACAGTCATTTACATATGCAAAATTCACTATTGTATGCATGAACATGTCAAAACAATTTTAAGCACTTATAACCTATTCCAAATGACTATTTTACCCTTCCCATTGGTGAGGGATGTTACAATATTATATTTGCCTTCACCACAGAATGTCAAAACAGCTATGAGGATTTCTCGATTTAATAGGTTATTACCATCAATTTGTCAAAGATTATAAGTTGATTGCAAATCCTTTGACTAATTTAACTAAAAAGAATAGTTTCCAGTGGGGTATCCTCAAGCTAAGTTAACCTTACAAAAGCTTAAAATGGCACTAACTTCTGTTCCTATTCTATAATTGCCAAAATTTAACATTCCCTTTACAGTTGAGTGCGATGCTTCTTCAGTAGGTGTTAAAGCCAATTTATTGTAGTATGAGCATCCCATTGTGTATTTCATTAAGGGTTTATCTTTCTCTAATAAAAATCTACTTAATAATAGTGAATTGTTAACTTTGGTACTTACTTTGCAAAAATAGAAACACTATTTGTTTAACAGACACTTTTTATCAAGACTGACCATCACAACCTTAAATATCTCTTAAACAGAGGGGTGACTACAAACGAACAACAACCGCTTAGCATGAAGTTATCTCCTTTTGACTTCACTATTATTTATAAGATTGGAAAAAAAATCTAGGTGTTAATGCTTTCTCTAGGAGGCCACAACATGTATAATTTTTAGCTCTTTGTCTTCTAGTTCTTATGGATTTTTTGAATCTTTAAGAACCCTTACTGAAGGATGCATACACTAAGAACATCATCAAATATATTAGGTAAGATCCTAGTACTTATCATAATTTTCATCTTGTTGAAAATAAGCTCTTTTATTAAAATCATTTAGTAATTATTGAAGATGTTGCCTTGAGGAAGAAATTTGTCTGAGTGCCATAATTTCCTAACTGGAGGCCGTCAAGTTTATCTCAAAATGCTCAAATGCCTAAATGAAAATTTTTTTAGCCACTTATGAAAAGAGATGCCAAGCTTCATGTCCAGAATTATCTCACAAGTCAACAAAATAAATACGAGACTCTCTCCACTGATGGTCTCTTTAACCTCTTCTAATTCTATATCACATTTGGAGGATATATCCTTAGATTTTATCACTGGACCTCTCAAATTTGGTGATTTTGGCATTATCTTAAGAGTGGTTAATAGATTGAGCAAATATGGTCATTTTCTTCCACTTTCTCATCCATCTACAACTACGTCATTAGTTGGCCTTTTCTACAAAGAGATCGTTCGATTACATAGTAAGCCTCATTCAATTCTCTTTGATAAAGATTCAAGTTTTCTCAATAATTTCTAGTAAAAATTATTGATTCTTAGTCAGACAAAAACTTCACATAAGCACCTCTTATCATCCACAAATTGATGATTAGATGGAAGTAGTCAATCGTTGCCTAGGCATGTCAAAAGTGGCCCGTCCTGTCTGGTCTGCTTTTGGCCCGCATTGATCGGTGACCCATTGATTATATTCAAAACGACTCCGTTTTCTCAAAAACGACGTTGTTTTGAACATTTTTTATTTTAAAAAATACATGTCAGGCTGTGGGCCAGCCTATGTCGACCCGTCAGGTCATGAGCCCGGGCTAGCCCATTGACATCCTTATCGTTGCCTTAAAGCTTATTTGAGATGCTTTGAATATGAATAGCCTTCTTTGTGGAGTTCATTTTTAGCTTGGGCTGAATATTCTTTCAATATGGGTATCATTCTTCTACCAGTACAACTCTGTTTAAAATATTATATGGCCAAGATCCTCTTACTTTTTATCCTTATATTCCTAGAGAAACTCAAAATGCCAACTTAGAGGATCAATTAATCACCCAGGATGAGATGCTTAATCTCTTATGTGACAACCTTCTTAAAGCTTAGTTTTGTATAAAGGCCTAAGTAGACTCAAAGCGGCGAGAGTTATATTTTGACATAGTCGATTATATTTTTCTTTGTATTTAGCCATTCCGACTAGGGATGATAAAATCAAGACCGTACCGCTTTTGTCCCAGGTTGATCCAGTCGACCTGTGGCCTGCCCGTTATTTTCAAAACGAGGTCGTTTTAGAATATTTTAGCTCTAAAAAATAAATTGCAGGTCGGCCTGTTCGTGACTTGTTGGGCTATAGCCCCAACCATGAGTCGGTCAATAAATGGCGGGGTGGGTTGGGCCAGGGGCAACCCGGACCTGACCCGACCCATTGACATTCCTAATTCTGACAGTGATTGTTGGCTAAAAGGAGGTATGAAAAACTTTTCCGTTGTTTCTTTGGTCTTTATACTGTTGTTCATTAAGTGGAACCAATTGCTCATAAATTATCTCTCCCTAAAGACTTAAAGGTCTGCCCCATTTTTCATGTTTCCATGCTGCGACCTACCAATGTTCAGTTACCTTCTACTCCATCTCTTCCTCTACCTCTTACTACTAATTGGGTACATCTAAACTTTGAAGAAATTATGGCTCACTGATAGTTAACTAAGTCCAAAGTCCCTGTACTAGAGTTATTACTGCAGTGGCAAGGACGTCCTATCGAAGAGGCAACATAGAAAATTATAACCTGCTTATTGGGCAATTCCATCTTTTCTCCTCGAGGATAAGGTGAGTTTTTAGGTGAAGTAATGATAGCATCCAACCATTGTGAACTTATTCCAAGAGAAGGAAAAGGCAAAGTGGCAGCTTCTAAGACCAAGTCAGATCACGTGAGGCTTAAGTGGGTAATAACATGATTTTTTAAAAATACATATTCTCCTAATTAGTAGTTAGTGTAGTCTTGTTAAGATTTTCAGGAAAAACTTATCTTGTATTTAGTATACACATATACATACATACATATACATACATATATATACATACACATACATACATATATATATATATATATAGATATATATATATATAGATGTATATATATGTATGTATATATATATGTATGTATATGTATATATATGTATGTATGCATCTGTGTATACTAAATACAAGATAAGTTTTTCCTGAAAATCTTAACATATATATATATATATATACACAACTTAACCAGCAGGAAAATAGGTATCCATATGAACTAAACGATATCTAGAAGTCTATAGTAGAAATCCCTTGATTATATTGATCTTATCCCATAAGATTTATCTTTCTTATCTAAATCTCTATTCTTCAACACTCCCCCTCAAGCTGAGGAATAGATGTCTTCCATTCCCAGCGTGCATATAAGATCATGAAATCTTGAAGCATTTAGCCCTTTGGTTAGAACATCTGCTAGTTGATGATCCGTAGGAACATAAGACATATATACTAGTCCTTCTTCCAACTTTTCTTTAATGAAATGTATGTCAATTTCAATATGCTTTATCTTGTTATGTCAGAATTGTTGTCACAATAGAGCTTCATAGGACCTTCCCATTTGATTTTTAAATCATCAAGAATGATCTTAAGCTATAATAGTTCACATAGTCCCTGTGCAATAGCCCTGAATTCAGATTTTGCTAATGATCGAGCCACTATGTTTTGTTTTTTACTCCTCTATGTAACTAGATTGCCTCCAAGAAACATGCAGTAGCCTATTGTTGATCTTCTGTCAATCGAAGATCCTGCATGGTCTACATCTGTGTAGATTTCTAGGGATAGTGTGTGGCTCCTTTTAAACAATATTCCCTTGCCTAGACTGCCTTTCAAGTAATGTAGGACTTGGTTGATAGCTTGAAGATGAGATTCTCTTGGGTTGTGCATAAATTAACTGATTACACTCACCGAATGTGCTATATCTTGCCAAGTATATGCTAAATATATTAGCTTCCTCACTAGTTGTTGATACATGTTTCTGTCTACTGCCGATTCTTCCTTTGCTTCTCTAAGTTTGTAATTTGAATCCATTGGAATAGACATCGGTTTGCACCCAATTTTTCTAGTTTTTATTAATAAAGCTGCAACATATTTTTGCTGAGAGATGAATATCCCTTGCTTTCAATATGCCAATTCAAAATTGAGGAAATGCTTTAGTTTTCCTAGTTCTTTTTATCTTAAATTCCTTTAACAGTTTCTGCTTCAATTCTAACTTCTCTTTTTCATCATTTTCTGTCATTATAATGTCATCCACGTAGACCAAAATAATAGTCACCCCTCTTGTTTTTGAGTGTTTCATGAAAAGAGTATGATTCCCTTGACTCTGCTTATATCCTGATTCTTTCATCACTTTTGCAAACCTACCAAACCAAGTTCTTGGAGATTGTTTTAGTCCGTAGAGAGCCTTTCTCAATTTACACACCTTGCTACCTGTATCTTCTATAAATCCAGGTGGAACATTCATTTATATTTCTTCATTGAGATCTATGTGAAGAAAAGCATTCTTAACGTCGTACTGACGAAGCTGCCAATCAAAATGAGCTACTAAGGACAATAAGATCCTTACTGTGTTCATCTTCGCAACTGGGGCAAATGTCTCCTAATAATCCACTCTATAGGTCTGAGTGTATCCTTTAGTTACCAACCTAGCTTTGTATCTTTATAAGGAGCCATCGACCTTGTATTTTAGTGTGTAGATCCACTTAAAGTCAACAATATTCTTCCCTCTCGATTTGTCAACAGCCTCCTAAGTATGATTCTTCTCCAAAGCATTCATTCCTTCTCTCATAGCATCTCTCCATTCCTTTTTTGATAAGGCCTCAGAAACAGTGTTAGAAATAGCAATTGTATTTAAACTTACAATAAACCTTTTATGGGTAGGTGAGAGGTGTTTGAAGGAGACATAATGGGAAAGTGGATAGAGCGATCGATGGGTGCATTCTCTAGTTCCTTTTCTAATAGTAATAGGAAGGTCTAAATCATCACTTGGATTAGTGGAATGTTTTCCTATTTGGATATTTGAGCATGGTTAAGGACTCACGATGATCTCATTTCCAGGACTAGGAATTAATTCTTGAACTTGCGTTAGTACTGGAATGTCTGGATTTTGCTTCGGTGGAATGTTTTAAGTTTGCTCTGGTGTTGGAATGTCTTTTTTCCTTGAGTATACTTAAGGAAAACTTGGAAAGTTTGGGAGGGGGGAGGGGGTTTGGCTAGGATTGGAGTTAACTTAGGAGGTTCTATATCTGAACTTGGCTCGGGTTTTGTGATGCTGATAGAATTTGGTTGGGTTGAGTGGATAGGACTTGAAGTATGAGTGAGGTCTAGGGTATTTATTGGTTCGAATGAATTGTAAGGACTATCTTCCATTATGCTATTCTACCGTTGAAGATAGGACTTTGAGAAGAAGAATTTGCACTCTGAAAAAGTGACATCAACTGAGATATAGGTCCTTCTAGTAGACGGATTGTAACTCTTATATCCCTTTTAAGTTGATGAGTATCCTAGAAACACACACTTAATGGCTCTAGGATCAAGCTTCCCCTGATTTTAGCTATGGACACAAACAAAAGCAGTCCACCCAAATACCTTAGGAGTGAGTCCTTTGGAAATTCTAAAATGAGGGTAAAAAAAGTTTAGGAGCTCGACATGACTCTTATTATCTAGAACACGTGAGGGTAGTTTATTGATCATATAGGTGACATTAAGAACTACTTCACCCCCAATAAGATTTAGGGATATTTCCTTGAAAAGTAAGGCCCGAGTGGTATTAAGTAGGTGTCCATTTTTTCTTTCAACCACTCCATTTTGTTGAGGTTTATTAACACAGGATGAATCATGAATAATACCATGTGATTGGAAGTAAGGAGATAAGACTTGGTTGAAATATTTTGTCAATTCTAAAAACCTTTATCTTTATCCCAAATTGATTTTGAATCATTGAATTAAAATTTGGAATAACAGTCCCTACATCAAATTTTTGTTTAAGGAGAAATAGCCATGTAACTTGAGTACAATCATCAATTAAAGAGACAAACCAATAGGCTCCAGCAATATTGGGTATAGTGAATTGACCCTATATGTGAGTATGAATCACATGAAAAGGATGAGAAGCTCTTTTATTAGTAATAGGAAAAGATACATGAGTATGTTTTGGCAATTCACAAGTTTCACAATGAAATTCAGAGATATCTAATCCTTGAAATAAATGGGGAAACATAGTTTTTAGAACTCTAAATGATTGATGACCTAGACAGATATGGTGTAACCAAATGCAATATTTATTCGAAGAATTAAGGAAGGATGAAGGTGTATTTATCTTAGCTTTTTGATATGGTTCAAGGTGATAGAGACCATTCCATTCCTTAGCAAGTCCAATCCCCTTCCCCTTGTCCTGGTCTTGAAAAACACAGCAAGAAGGAGAAAAAATGGCAACACAATTAAGGTCATTAGTAAGCCTTTGGATAGAGATTAGATTGGCTGTTAATTTTGGTACATGTAGGGCATTTTTTAGAGTGAGTGTAGGGCTCAATTTTATGTCTTCATAACCGACAACAGTGGCTAATTCTCCATTGGCAATTATGATTTTCCTATTACTTGGACTAGGGTTGTATGTGTGAAAAAACTATGCTATAGGGGTCATGCTGTCTGTGGCCCCAGAGTTTATAATATAAGGGCTATTGTAACAATTAATTTATGAGGTGTCCATATACAAAGGGAATGTAGGTTTACCTGAGAGAGCAAAGGAACATGTACCTTTTGATGTCCAAAGGAATTCAACAAACCTCTTAATTTCTCAATCTCTTCATTGCTAAAACTCCCCGCTGCTGGATTTTCTTCATCTTCCTTCTATTAAGCCGAATGTGCCCATAGTCGTGATTGACCTCCTAGATTTCCCTATTCACGACTTAGTGGCTTCCCATTCAATTTCCAGCAGGTCTCCTTTGTGAGTCTCGATTTTTAACAGTAAGTGCACCATAGATTATCCTTATTTTCCTTCCACAAGTTTCTCTTTCCATATTGCTTAGGCTGGGCTTGATCACTCATTTCTTTATCTTGTTTATCTGCCTTTATCACCATTGTGGACCCATCCATCTTCTGGGACTCAAGCATCACGTTTAGTGAGGGTATGGACTCCCTTCCAAGAATTTGAACCCTAACTTGATCAAATTCAGGGTTTAATCTAACCAAGAAATCATAAATACGATCTTTTTCTACGAAAATTTTCAGAAAAACAACATCTTCAGGACTTTTCATCCCAATGACCTGATAATGGTCAAGTTCTTGCCACAGAGTTTGTAGAGTATTAGCATATTTTGTGACTGATTTGTCTCCTTGCTTGGTGGCATAGGCTTTGATCTTAATTTCATAGATTTGAGCAGCATTGTATGCCTTTGAATACATACATTGAACATAGTCTCCTTTGCAGTGGTCAAAAGCGTGCATGTATCACTGATTGAAGGTTTCATGGAGTCCCACAACTATGACATGATCATGGAGTTCTCTTCTTCTCATGTTGCTGTTGCTAAATTCCCTGTTGTAGGTCCTGATCTTAGCAGTTGATCAAGCTGCCCTTTCCCTTTGAGATAGGTGCGAACAAGGAGTGACCACTTTAGGTAATTCTTGCCATTGAGTCTGTTGGAGGCACGAACATTCTGCAGTTCCCCAATTTTCTAGACAAAGACAAATTCATTTAGGCTAGAAATAGTGGTTTGAGAAGTTCTAGAATTTGCTATGGTGAAAGAAGGAAACGATTGGGTAAAATAATTGTTATCAGGATTGAGAAATCTGACAAGAATGAGCAGTATTGAAGGCTAACTAAAGCAACAAAGAAGGCTGTATCGAGAATAACAAAGAATGCTTCCAGAAAACCTTAAGGCTCTGATACTATGTTAAGATTTCTAGGAAAAATTTATCTTGTATTTAATATAAACGGATATTATATATATATATATATATAATCTGAACTAAACTATATCTAGAAGTCTATAGCAGAAATCCCTTGATTATAGGGATTTCTGTTTCTAATAATCTTATCCCATAAGATTGTTCTTATCTTATCCCATAAGATTGATGTTATCTAAATCTTTGTTCTTTAACAAGTCTTTTTTATTAGCAAGCATTTATTTTTTTGTTGAGTATCAATGGTTAAAAATAGGAGTCTTAGGATCAGTTTTGAATTATTTGATTTGAATATTATGTCATTATATTTGAAGTTTTATCTCTCTATATGGATAACTTGATTTATTAAAGTGAAGTGTTCAAATTCTACATTTTTCTTTAATAAATTCTCTTTGTATTCCTCTAGTTTCTTTCTTTCTTTCTTTTTTTTACCTATGACTGCTACAATTTTTTGATCTCTTATTACATTAAACTTTGTCTTATTTTGGTTTAGATTATCCTACCAATTTTCAAGATAACTAGATAACCTGATTTATGTGCTCAGAAATTGAGACTTATTTGATGTTTTCTTTCTTCTACATTGGATAATTTGCCCCTTCATTTGAAATAGTTACCAGGCTTAAAACTAGGTACTAATTTAAATTATAAGACTAGCTGTCTATAGCTTGCTCTCACTTTCATGTTTGGACTTCTTTCATGTGAACAAGTTACCGAATTTATATTGTATAACAAGAATATTGGATCTTGATATATCCCAATATTCCATGCCTGTTATGAAACTAGTAGTGGTAGGAAACTAAGGGAAGAAATAAAAATATATTGTAATCCTATAATGATAATTCGGCAAAGAATTGCTCATAAGCATATGTAATAAGAAACTACAGTAATATCAAGACACAATCTTGGTAAATTTCTTATAGTATGATTGATATATTATTTCTTATGTGTATGGATCATATTTATGGTATAAAATTTTATAGTTTTAGAAAGGAATCAACCATTTTTAAAAAGTTTTTAGGTGAACATGACATGGGATATGGACGTGGCTCTAAGGCATGTTCCTTTCTAAAAATCAGAAATGAAGACATTGGTTGAAGACACAAATATGTTGATATGGTAAAGGTGTTTTCAAAGGAAGACATAGTCCAAGATATCATTGTGTCATATGCCATGTCTTATTTATGGAAAAGGCAATAAGTTCCATGGTATAAGACACAATCATATTTTGAACCATATACAAGGGTGTAGAGAATCTAAAGGATCCAAGTCTGGAGCACAGGCATGCTAAAGCTTATATCATATTTTGTAAAATGATAATAAGATCCATGTCATGTCCTAAGTCATGTTTACGACATTCAACCTTATTTAAGAATGAGTTTTTGGTAGATTTTAAAGTCTAAAAGGATTCCAAGACTCATTAAAGAAAATTAAATTACGTTGGACTTAGTAAAAAGACTATTTGAATAAAATTATATGAGTTAGAGTTTATATATAGATATACAACTATAAACCTAATTTGATCTAATCATCATCGTAATTATTCCATAATGAATCACTTACTCTTGGCTCCCAAAGATGTGGGTGTACTCAATTAATCGAACTTTATTATGTGTTCTTATTTTCTTTATCAATATGCTAAATTATTTATATCTATTTTCTCAACAAGTAATATTAATGCAACAATGACTTTGGTTGTAAAATTTGAAGTGGGAAAGTTAAATAGGAAATTTTGGATTATGACAATAGATAGTGAAAGATTTATTGCTGTAACATCCCTTGTGCTATATATATATTAGAGACAATTTCTTCTTTTTCCCATTTTCTCATAATTTCATTTTAACCCCTCCCAAAAGTTACTATTCATGAATTCCCTCTCTTTAACCATTCTTGACCGTCAGTGACTCAAACTGGTAGTGTTATATACTAATCTTTTCCTCTCAACGAGCTCGTCACCAACACCACCATTTGACTCGTCTCGACGTCAAGAACAAAAGCTCCATGGTCTCATTGCCAGCCACTGCCTGGATCACTGCTGATTGACGAAAAAAGAGGTTAGGGTTTCAACTTGTTTTTCTTAAATTCGTTTAAATATGTTGAGAATCAGAGTATGTTGCTTTGGAGAAATTTGTTTTACTTATCAAAAGCTTTCATTTGGTATAAAAATCGTTGAATTCTGATACTGAATAATTTCTGGTAATCGAAGGGTATATATATCGATACTTATATATTTATATAGCGAATGCATAAATTTACAGTAAAACGTACCCGCTTTAGTATAAGCATTTATATCGAATTAACTGTGTAAGGCCCCAAATTGTAGCCTAGTTGGCATGTTTCATTGAACATGTATTCCATATGATGTAATTATGTTTGTAAAGAATCATACTTGGAGAATTGGAAATAAATTGGCATCATCAAGATTTAAGGTATTAATGTTGAGCCCAAAGTCTCGAAAAATATGTTATGGATAGTTTACATAAGGTTTAGGTAAGATGTAGTGATAAGAAAGCTTGAAAGTACTTAAAACTCTAGGTTGTAGTGATTTTTTTTGCAAGACAAATGACACTCAAACTTGTAAGTATCATATCTTTTGATTCCAATGTCCAAAAATTACAAACTTTATACCATTGGAAAGATAAAAGGATAATCTACAACTTTCATGAAGACAACTTTGTCAAAGTCAGCTTAAATAAATATAGTTTATTGATAGTTAATACGGGGACTAATTCTTGGTGACATTTGGCATGATTAAAGCATTGACAAATGGCATTGTTAATAAGTTGACAAGTGGCTTAATGGAAGTGTTGCAATAGGCAGCATAAATGGAGGGCAATAGGGAATGCATGCATTGGAGACATGTGTCCATTTATCAAAGAGACACCTAGTAACTTAGGTGTTGCATTGTTGGACCCCGATTTCTTCTTCAATATGTTTGGGATTATTTTATTATTTTGTTGTGATTAGGCTTTAATTTTA
>JANZXP010000001.1:20089223-20101410 GCA_027576715.1 Erythroxylum flavicans
CAAAACAAATCTTCCAACTCTCACCTCAAAAGAGGAATTTAACTAGAGTCAAATTTATCATACAAATCTTTGACTTTAGATTGGTGCACTAACCAAGGAGGTAGCACCCTCCTTATATAGTCAAGATCCTTGTCACAATTATTTTCCTCAACCAATATAGGACAAACAAAGGAGTCAAACTCAACATTACTTCAATGTCGAGATAGTAGCTTATAAGGCCAATGGCAGTCATTTCAAATTTTTTAGTCATTGCCTTCTTAAATTCATCAACTATCCTTAGATTATTATCAATAAATATTAAATCATTCACATACAAGCACACAAGCAATTTATCTCCCTTCTCACTCTTAAACTAGAGAGCATACTCATAAGAGCACTTTGAGAAATTATTTTCTTGAAAATAACAATCTATATAACTAACGAAGCTCTTGGAGCTTGTCTTAAAGCATAAAGAGCCTTTTTAACTTAAAAACTTTGTCATTTTGTCCCTTTTCTTCACATCCCATTGGTTGCTCATTACATAATTCTTCATTAAGATATCCATTTAAAAAATGTAGATTTCACGTCCATTTGGTAGATATTTCACATATTTTATGCTACTAAATGTAGATTTCACGTCCATTTGGTAGATATTTCAATATTTTATGCTACTAAAGATATTATAAGTGTTATAGTTTTCAAGCAAGCAATGGGAGCAAGCAACTAGTCATCGTTAATACTAACCCTATGACTATAGCTTTTAGCCATCAATCTTGCCTTATATCTCTCAACTTCTCCTTTGACATTTCTTTTTAATTTGTAGACCTATTTTACACCAATCACCTTGTGACCTTTAGGAATTGTTGCCAGCTCCCATATGTTATTCTTCTTTATTATCTTGATCATCTTGTTCATAACTTCTAACCATCTTTTGTCTTCTACTACTACTTGAAAGCTTATAGGCTTATAATCAACAAATAGAAAAAGGAGATATTTAGTGACCTCATAAATTTCTTCCATAGTTTTATAGCATTAGACTTCTTCATTAGTACTCAAACGTAATGAAGGATCTTGAACTTATGATAAAGTAAGAGCTTATGGTGATGAGGTAGGAGTTAATGGTGGACTAGTTATTTTTTTGGATAGTTGAATATCTTATGCTTCTTCTCTAAAGATGGGAAAGAAATTATCATCTTTATTTTCTTTAATACTTCAATCCTATGAAGCTTTAGGGATGTTAATTAGGTCCGGGCCCGACCTGGCCAGGGTTGACTGGGCCACTAACCAAGCTCATTTTTTGAATTTTAATAATAATAATAAATCTAGCCTACCCGAGTTAGCCTGACCCATTGTCATCCCTATGAAGCTTCCTCATTAAGCTTAATATCTCTACTCGCAATGATTTTTCCATTAATTGGATTATAAAGCTTGTGACCTTTAGACATCTTATTATAATAGCAGATGAAGTCTAGCTTTTGACTTTTGTCATCAAGTTTGATAAGCTCCTCGTCTAGAATTTGAGCATAAGTTATGCTTTCAAATATTTGCAGGTGCTTAACACTTGGTTTTCTTTCATTCTATGCTTCTATTGGAGTAATTTCAAAAGGACTTTTGGAGAGACTCATATTAGATATATATTTGGCACATCTTACATCTTTAGCCTAAAACTCCTTTAGTACCTTCTTGCTTTTCAATATGTTTTATGCTATGTCAAAATTTGTTTTGTTTTTTCTTTCAGTTACATCATTTTATTGCAGAGAACTTAGAATGGTTAAACGACAACATATCTCATTATCTTTGCAGTAGTTGTTGAATTATTTGGATGTTGACTCTTCTTCCCTATCAAATCTCATAACTTTAATTTTGTGATCACTCCCATTTCCTATGACAACCTTGAACTTCTTGAATATGGTGAATGTCTTTGATTTTTCTTTAAGAAAATATACCCAAGTTTTATAGTTAAAATCATCAATGAATAGTAGAAAGTACTTTTTTTGCCATGAAAATTTGGATTTATCAGTCTACAAATATCTGTGTGAAAGAGCTCTAATAGCTTCTTTGCTCTTGATGTAGCTTCTTTCATAAAACTTTATCTATTTTGCTTTCTACGGAGACAACCTTCACATAATTGCTTAGGATGATCGATGAAAGGCAAACCTTTTCAATAACCTTTTTTAGAGAAAATTTAAGTTATTAAAGTTTATATGACCAAACCTCAAGTTCCAAAGCCAGTAGTCCTCCTTTACACATGCTTGTAGGAATTTATCAACATCATTTTAAATATTTTAAGAGAATAATCTATTTATTGTCATTAACACTTTGGTTATCAAATTTTTGCTTCTCATAATTTTTCTCTAACAATTGCCCCAAATTTAAGATATTTTTTAAATCAGACACATAGTAAAGATTATAAATAAATTTATGCCTACCATCATTTAGGCATATAAGAATGTTACATCTTCCTTTTATTGGAACTCTGGAACCATTTTTTAACATCACAGCATATGATATTCTTTTATCAAACTCAGAGAACATGGCTTTACTTCTAGTCATATGGTTGCTGGCTCTTATGTCAAGATACTATATGCTATCTTCTCCTTTTTCTTTTGTGCCACTAATAAGGTGAGCTCCTCTTCTTCTTCATAAATTTTTGCAAATTTTACCTTCTCATTCATATTTTGGCTTTTGTTCCAAGACATGTAGAGCCCATACTTTTGACAATTGTAGCATTGAACTTGAGAATTGATGTGCTTTCTTGATTGATTGTTACATCTATGTCCCTTAATTGAAGGAAAACTTTGACTTCCTTTTTCTTCTTAATTACCTTGATAGTTTCACCCTCTTTTATCACATTCATGGCCTCGGCCACTATAACATCCATGACCTTTTTTATTTTTACCTCCACTGTCCATAGTAAACTTAATTTGAAGAAATTGATACTTGATTCTTTTTGTTCCTTAACCTTTTTTCATGAGCTTATAATGTCCGTATAAGTTCATCAATATTCATGGAGTCTATATATTTTTTTTATTCTTCAAATGTAGTAGCAATATAATCAAAGTTTGAAATTAAAGATCGAAGAATTTCTTGATTATGCACGCTTTGGTCAAGTCTTCTCTATTTGTTTCCATTTCATTAACAACAACCAACATTTGAGTACAATAGTCCGAAATGGATTAGGACTCTTTCATATTAAGAGATTCAAAATTGCGATGAAGAATTTGTGACATATCTTTTTTATTTGATTAAATTGTAAGCATTTTGAAGAATCTCCCATGCCTCTTTTAAAATTGTTGCATTTGCAACTTTCTCAAACTTAGCATTATCTAAGCATTGGTGGATGAGAGTGAGGGCTTATTGATCCCTTCTTTTGGCCTTTTGCAAATCCTCCCTTTAGGCAGGACTTAGAGAAGCATCATTTTGAGGTTTCACATAACCCTTCTCTACCATCTCCCATATATGATGAGAGCCCAGTACAATCTTCACACGAATATGTCAACTTCCAGAGTTTTGTAAGGAAAGGAAATTGGAAGGAAAAAAATGTTATTTTCCATCTCTTTTTTCATGATTAAGATAACCGAACTTTAATACCACTTTGTTGGATCAAGGATATTGAAATTAAGAAGAATTTGTAAAGTATTGTGAGAGAGGACTTAGAAGAAATGAAGGTTTTTATTATAAGCTCTTCTTACTTTTTGACTTAACTTACAACGTGAGACTCATCCCTCATTTATGGGAGTCATAAGAGAGTTTTATATTTAACTATATTACTTCTTCCAACCTCTATCATTTAATATAACACTAACCTAACTTGTAACTACTAAATAATTTTAAATAATAGACTTTAGATAATGCACCAAAATGTAGACCACAGTTTATGAAGATAATAAATAAAGACTCAAGTTTATTTTTCTAGCATCTTTCAATTTATTGATTTTCCAGGAAAAATAACTCGAAAAAAGTTCTTTACACTTCTAAGAATTTTAGTGCTTGAGACAACTCATTTCTTGATGTTCAATTTTCACTAAATAAGTTTTTAAACTATGAAATTTTCACTTTACCCTTTAAATAACTATACACCACAAACATTTCCAATTGATGCATAAAACTATTTATTAAAATAAAATTAGAGATAAAAATATAACTTTACCATTCTCCCGCTTCATGGCTACGATTGTCATTACATAGGTTCCACCACAAGTTACTCATCTTACAAAAGAAAGAAAAAATCATAAAAACAACAAAAAATGCTTGATGATAAAGACATGCAATTGTGGTTTAATTTATCATTGTATGTCTAGTTATTAAAATTATTTATATGATTTTCAATTGCGGTATTAAGTATTACAACGTAAATTCCTATTCTAGACATACAATGATGAGTGTTTAAGTGAAATATTAGCCTTTTCACCAAAATAATAATGTTCTCAAAATATTTTGATTCGGAAGTGAAAAATCCAAAATTTAAGGACATATTTAGTAAAAATTAAATGTTTTAAACACCAAAGTTTAGACAGCTTAAATTGCATTTTATTTCTTTTACTTTACAATTGGATAAGCAATTTAGAACACACGTATACAAGAACCATGCACAAATGAAGGGCAGGCAATTTAGCATCATCGCTAATGACCAGCAGTTTGGCCAGTGTTTGTGCAAATCTAAGTTGTGATCACTGCTTGCAAGGTATGTTGTATAATTGTTGCTACGTCTGGAACAATATTAGGTTTGTGTTTATAAAAAGAAAAACAAAACTTTTGTTTCAATAGTGATGATTATTGATATAAAATTAAAAAAAGAAAAAATATTGATAATAATATATACATGTTTTACCATTTCTCTACTAAAATAAAGATAATGTATTATCTATTAATATTTTTTACCAAACTGACAATCCAGTCAATACATCACAGCCGTTAATAATATACATCTAAGGCACAAGCAAAACATGAGAAACCCATTAGAGATGTCAGAAGCACTTCCGGTGGACAATGGATGGTCCAGTTTCATCGTAGTCTCCCTTGGTAACGTGTTGATTTTGAGGGAACACAACTTTAGCAAGTATGGCACCTCCTACCCACGCAGAATACTGTGTCAACTTGTCTGGCATGTATTCCGGGGGCTGCAACAGACAAGAGAGGAGAACTTTAAAGACTGCTTGAGTGACATGGATAATGAAACTTTAGCCTAGAAAGAATGATTCAAATGAAGGAAATTGGTCCAACTAAGAATATACTCGCATTCAACTATATTTTGATGAGAAGAATTTTAAACTGACAACTAGAGCTAACCATATGGACTGCAGAAACTATGTGTTCAATGTCGATTATGCACCGGCAATCCAGTACCAGACAACATCAGTTACTGTTACCAGGCAATTTGCAGACCAAGCTAAATCATTAAATACGAACTCTACTCAAAGATTATCCAGATAGGCAGGCATCCTATTCATCGACAATAAAATAAAGGATTCATCATCAAAGAATAAAGAAACCAACTCTAAGATGTGCTGTATTTAGTTAATGGAAAGGCTAATCTGATATGCATGTTTTAGTTCATCTCAATGGCAAAAACTATCACCTTTACAAGTGAAGGACGAATAGCTGATGAGCACAAGCTAGACTCCTTCTGGAATCGATCTTCAAATCCTGCAGTGGGTAGCAAAAACATAATCTGACAACTTCCCAAAGTAACAAACTCATCATTCACAGATGTTATGCCTATCAGAGATATGTAGTCCATTAACTCTGGTAGAATAGGCAAAAAGAAGGGGGAAAAAAACTCACCAGGCATAGAGGTAATGCCACCACAAAGTACAGTATTTTCCAAAAGCTGTCGATGGTTCTCAGAAGAAACTGTTGAAATAGCATGCACAAGCTGCTCAACAATACCATGTGCCTCTAAACCCAAAATTGATGGTTGGAATAAAGCCTCACCAACAGTATACCTTTCTTTGCCAATAGTTATCACCTGATGACACATCCAAAGCTATAACAAAATTTCTGACTTTGCTATTAAAATGCACAACAGAGCTCCAACATTGAAGTGCTTACGACTAACCTTGCAAATACAGAAAGTGGATGCAGTATGTTGAATTTTATACATTTTATACTCCAAACATGACATAGAACAGAGACATTGAAAAGCCAGATAGACAGGAGTCGCTATCCAAATGAGGAAATCCACGAATTCAATAAAGAAACAAAACCAAACCACGCATGGCATCAGGCCAGCTAAATTTTAGCTAACATAAAAAAAGTAATTGCATAAATGATAATTTTAACAACTTATTTAGCGTTGTCTTACCACACAAAAACCTGATATCAATTCTGTTTTAAGAACATTTAAAAAGCACTAACCTGACCATCGGGTAGGGTATGCTGCTCTGTTCCACTAGATCGCTGGGTTTTCGCATAAGCAACATCATCCTCAGCACAGCAAGAGTACTTTTCTTTAATTAAATCAACATCTGAGACTTTGAGGTTTACATGAGGATTAGATTTACTGAGTTCATGGGATAGCAACTTCGTCAAATCAATGCCTCCTGTCTCAAACCTCCTCGAGGCAATGTGTTGAACAGCACCTTCAAGGACTGGTCCAATATCTGGTAATACAGTGTTAAAGTTAATCATGGCAATTGGAGAGAAGCTTGATAGCATTAAGCTAACATTTCATCTCATTAAGGGGCATGGCATCGGAAAACCATCAATTAATATTCTTTAAAGGCTACTAATTACTTCCTTTAATTTTCAGAAACCCTGCTGATAACCAGTAAGTATAAAAAGTTAAAAGGAGTCTTTAAATATTATGTTTTACCAAAGATTGCATTAATAACAGAACACACTTCACTTCAGTTCTGTTTTACTAAAGATTGCTTTAATAACAAGGCCAACTTCATCACTTCAGTCCAAGTACTTCCTACAAATTCATCTTCCATGCTCATATAAGTGTACTCTTTGCATCTGCAGGTCTATCTTAGATGTGGCTAATCAATCTCAAGTGAATCCGATCAGTAAGGATATTAATCAAATGACCACTAGAAAGAAAGACAGTTTATAGATATTAAGATGTTTCTGAATCATGAATTCATAATTACTACATGAAACAAAACTAAAAGTAGTAAATAATAAGACCACTTAGAATTCAGAAAAGATAGATTACCAATCTTCCCATGACCAATATCAACTGTACATCCTGAAATACGCCCAACAGCATAAAGTGACAATACTGCTTGCTCTGAAGCATAAAATCCAGAGACATTGAATGTTTCAAACATCAATTGGACCAATTGTTCCCTGAGAGCCTGTCAAACAAATTCTTTTAAGTTTGGAAGCTCTAAACAAGCTATATCAATCCACAACAGTATTGACAGAATAACTCAATCTAGTTCAGAAGAAGAGATAAATAGAAATCAAAGACAACATCGAGGAAGTTAGACTAAGAACTTAACATTAACTCCACTTATTCATGCCATCACCGAAGTAAAAGTTACATAGAACAAAAGAAAATGAATCCGACTCCCACATCACCTAAAACAGCAAGCCAAATCGGCACAAAAGTTGAATAAAATGCTAAATATGGTCAAATATACGGACCCAAGCTGGAAACTTGAAGCATATTACCAGTTGTACTTTGTCACTGAAATGAACTCCAACAATAGTTTAAGATCAGACATGATTTTGGCACCCAAGAAGCATGTACCCATCTTGACATTGGCAAATTTTTCACACCCAAACATACGAGGAAAGGAAAAGAGTAAAGGATGAGTGTTACGTGCAAAAGAGTTAGAGATGGTTTTGGGCTACTAGTGCATTTGAATTCAAATCAAATAAAACCCCTGTAACCAAATTTTACACTCTCTCTCTCTTCCCTCTCCTTCTGCATTCTGGATTTTTTTTCTTCTCTATTCTTTATTTCTTCTTTAGCAAAAAATAATCGCAACAAATGGTATCAAAGCTTTATGATTCTTGGCTAAAAAATTCTGGAGACATGACAAAAGATATTTGGGACCATGAGTTCAAGAAGCTCAAAGAAGGTATCCAAAAATCAAAAAAACAAAGGAGTCTCATATACGAAGCGAGAAATGAATGCAAAATTCAGGTACAATCTGACCACCATGAACATGAGATATGTAAGCTAAGATCAATGTTCAATCAATTTATACAAACACAAGGAAGAGCTACTTCATATTCTACCTTATCAGACGATCACTCAGTTAAGGATGAAGAAACTTTAATATCCAAGCTCAAATTTTAGAGAGTGCAACACTTGTTTCATATACAACAATAGTTGACTGACAATACGCTGTTTGTGATCAAGATCCAATTGATGTGATTGATCAAAAGGTTTATGTTAGTGACAACGACAAAAGATGGACAATCATTTTGAAGACAAGAGTCTTAATGAGTAACTTGAATTTCAATATGAGGCTAGTAGTGATCACAACACACGACAATGGTGAGCAGTACACATGAAAATCTATGGCTGGTGATCCTTACAACACTACAAGAGATGTTAAAGTAGATCAACTTAGCAGAGAAACTAAGATAACTCTTTGTCTTAATGAGGACCAACTTAAATATCTGGAGGAGAATAACAGTGACTATATTATTGGACAATTGCAAATGATTGACGAAGGGAAGTCTATTGTTGTTAATGAGAGGAGATGGTTGTTCCATTTTTATCCTTTTTGCTGACCTCCATGACTCTAATTTATGTCAAACCTTGTGGACAAGGTTTTCTAAAGTAAGGGGAATTATTACGTATAAAAGAGTTAGAAATGATTTTGAGTTAGTACTGTATTTGAATTTAAATCGAGTATAAAAACCCTTATAACCATTTAATAAGGAATGATTATGAGTTTTAAACATTTTTGCTCTCTCTCTTCTGTGTGTTTCTCCCTCTTCCCTCTCCTTCTGCGTTCTAGATTCTTCTCTCCCCTCTTCTGTTCTTCATTTCTTCTTTAATGAAAAAATCACAACAATAACACATTCTAAACCGAATGAAAAGTGTTGGCTAACCTTGGGGGTACAAAGTGGATCTGTAAACAACACTTGCCCTTCATTACCCTCTTCCCATTCAAGGCCAGTATATAAAACATACTGAAGTAAATCTTCCATAGCATCCCAATCTCGTAAAAAACCCCGAACAACTGGATCAACAAAGACATCCTCTAACAATGGATTATCAGCTGAAGATCCATCTTCAAGTGTGCGTTGCATTTGAGTAGGAATTATCTGTTCAAAGTTCATAGTCGCAATCAGCAACAAAGTTGAAGTAAAATTCACAATAGACACGTTTTTTGACATTGAAAATTGAAAAGTACACAACCTCAGAAAATAAGAGGCATTGTAATGTATTCACAAGAAAGAAACATTATTTCTCGAGTTTATCAAGTTTGGAATTTTCTTCTCCTATACAGAAGTAACAAGGCCAAGAATAAACAATAAGCCTAACAGAAAACCCGTACAACAGAAAAGTAACGAACTTTAGCTAGAGTAAGAAGCTACCATTAAGGGAAGAAAAAGGGCAATCCCAAGAAATGTACAGGCGATAGTTAAACCCCAAGAAAACAAAACAAAAACAGGAAAAGACCAGAAAATTCTTTTTAAGTGAAAAGACTCAAACTTGTTAAGTCATCATAGATATCATATTTGTTAAACCAAAAAGAGGAGTAAACGGAAGGACCCAATTAGAAGCAGAGCTTAATTACAATGGGAGGAGCTTGATCAGGGACAGCCGTGCCCGCTTTGAGGAGCTTGGATCCGGCGTCTATCACCGCTGCCTCCATTATGGAACAGCAGAGCAAACTCTAAAACCAAAATAGGGAAGAACCCTAAAAGCAAATATGCACAGATGGACGAACTGCAAAGTGGGATTTGCTTGGCTCCAGTCTGAGGCTAGAAGCGGGCTTCGTTCATTTCAAACTCTGCTTCCTACTTCCACTCTTCCTTCAGTCACTTTTCCTTTGGTTCATTTTGTTAAAATTTTGGTCCAAATAAAAGTTAGGAGGATAGGGTTTATATATACTTAATCATCTTTTTAATTTTAAGGAGAAAAAAGGTTGGCCCATGTTGTTTTGTAATTGTAAATCTTAAACCCTATCCTCCTAACTACATTAATCATTGAGTTTGAATTAGCTTTAACATAATTGAGAATTCTTGTTATTCTCGCTTTCTCTTTCTCTATGTTTTCTTTTTTCTATTTAAACTCCATTGATGCCTGAATGTAAGTTGGTATTAAAGTTAATGATTTCCAATAATGGGTACAACATGAAGTAGGATAACATGGTAGAAGAAACGAAATCCTAATTTGCTAAGTGATTAGAAGAAACTATCATGAGGATTTCTATTCAACAAATGAAATTAAGATATGAGAAGACTATTGAAGACTTGAAGAATATGATCATGCAACTGCATCAATATAGTATACCCAACTGGAGGAAGGTGGATGAAGATAGAGGAGTACTTGATACGGTTATAAGGGATTTTTCAATATGTAGTGAGTATAATATGCCTACTAAGTTCAACAAGGTGTAATTTCTACTTTTTGATAAAGAATGCTTTTGAAATTGTGATCATTCTTTTTCGTAGATATAACGCCTATTGACATTAAGGTGGACATTATAACCATGCATTTAACCGAAGAAGCTTTATAGTAGCATCAGTCGTACATAAAAATAGATTAATTTTAACGTCCTCTAGTTGGGAAAAGTATTTGATAGCATTTATTTAATAATTTGGAGAATCTATGCTCAATGGTGCAAATTTGAATTTTTGTACAAATTGGTAATGCAAGAGCTTCATTTGGTAAGTATGTTGTTGGAAGGTTTCAAAGCGAGAAATACATAATAAAGCTTTTTAACCTAAGGAATTTGTTGCAAGCGTACAATGCAGCCAAGAAGACTGAGCTTGTTTCTTAATATTGTTTTGAGCATTCAAAAAACTTGGAGATCAAACTATAAGAAGACAAGTAGTTTGATAGATTATTGATCTCTTACTTTTTACCTCTATTTGATTTTTCAAATTTGACATTTTATCAATTTCATTTAACGTTTGATTCAAAGAACTGTACTTAGCCCCGCTCATGAAATGACTTTAACAACTCCAAGGCTGGACTTACCCATTGAATTCCCAATCTCAAAGTACCAAGCGAGTCGAGCTCGTAACATTAGAAGGAGCGGTGATATACGATTAGAGAGAGAGTCTCATTTCTTTAGTTTAGTACACTCATCAAAGCCAAAACTCTTTAGATCTATGGCAATGGAATTAGCAATAAGGAATGCAATTGGTATCTCAATCATAGAGTATTCATCAAGGCCTTTTATCAAAACCTCGATTAAAATGTTCCTTTTAAATAAACTGGGTAAACAAAGAAATCCATAACAATAAATATTAAAGTGTTTGATGAATGAACAGATGAAGGTAAGTTTGGCAAAATAGTTTGGTCCAGTTCAATCTAACTTAGTCTAGCTGAAGTCAATGGACTTAGTCTAAATTGATCAGACATTAAGTCAAACTTAGGCTTAATCTTTATAGTCTCACCAGAACTTAAGCCCAACTATATAAAAACAAACAAACTCTAATTTTAAGTTTTTACTTTTCTGTATTTTCTATAGCATATGACATTTTCTAGTTCTTCTTTGATCTCTTCAATCTTCTTGTCCATTTCTTGGATCTTTAATTGCAAGCTCACGTCGTTCTTCTTTTTCTCATCAGAAACTTTGAGTATTGTCCCTCTCTTTTCTTACTTGAGCCAAAGCTTCATTACTATAGCAAACTTCAAAATTCCAATTATTTATTCTTATCTTTTTTATATTTGATGGATTCTTACATTGCAAACTCAATATCCATTAGTTATCAATGATATCTTTCTTTCATCTATGTTTGTTTTTCCTTTTTTTTTTCTATCACAATTCCTCTTCCCACTTTCATCATTTTTCTTCTCTTCTTTGTTCTTTTTCCACAACTAGTGTTATGTTGTCTAGTGACCATTTACCAGTGTTAATTTTATTTGAGTTATATGTTTTATTGGCTAGTAGCTTTTGTAGGAAGCGTGTGTCCAAATTAATATACCAGACTCCCTGGTTTCTGTCAAGGTTGAGTCAATTCAAGTAGGAGCTAAGTGGGTTCAGGGATCAGAATCTTGTAAATAATTGATTCTTGGATAGATTCCAGAGAAATCAATATATCGATTGTCAGTATTTGAGAG
>JANZXP010000001.1:20163382-20182154 GCA_027576715.1 Erythroxylum flavicans
TATATTTTAATTAATGAATAAATTATATTTTAATTAATTATAATGTAATTAATTAATTATTAACAATATTTTAATTATTAAAATATTGTTAATAATTAATTAATTAATTACAATATTTTAATTAATAAATAAATTATATTTTAATTAATTATATTATAATTAATTGATTAATATTATAATTTTAATTATATTATATTATATTATATTAATTAATTAATTTAAAAAAAGAGTCATTACTAAAGAGTGAGTTTCATTTCTCTACTAAATGAGAAGTATGGAGGATTATCTAAAAGTAGGATATCAAAATATTACCTTTATAATAATAATCAACAACTAACTACTCACTTTTTATTTCTTACCCGTTAACCTCTTCCCAAACTTATCAACCAAAGTATCCCCTCAACTTGGGATACCATCATTGGCAGAGGATAACGACAAAGGCCAAGGAGGAGAGAGGGGAACGCTGCTGATGAGCTAGACACCGTTACTACCTGGTACAATATCAAGTTCAAGCCTTCAAGGGTCTCCCCGAAATGACAATTCGAAAATTCTCTCTTCATGAGACTGATGACGTGTCACCAGCGTGTCGGCCTTAGTTGTATAACCAACAGCAAGATTTCGTTATCCACTCCCTACCGTTAAAGACACTTAATCAACCTCCAAAGTGACTCACAAATGGCTTCTTCTTCTTCTCTGCTTGTACCACCACTTTGTACGCACTTTCGCTCTCTGTCTAATTCCCTTTTCTGATTATTCATCTAACTCTGCTTACTGCATTACCAGATGGGTTTGCTTTGTTCTTTTTCTTTTCTCTGTTTTACTTTTTTAAAAACCATTATGGGTCTGAAATTTTCTGATTGTTGTATGGTTCCGTTAAGCTAGTCTGCAGATTTTCTTTTTTTCCTTCCAGAGAATACAAATGAAATGTACTCGATAGCTTCATGATGCGTCCTGTTATGGAATCTGATACTTATTGTTTACCCTTTTACTCCTGTTAGAACTAATTATATCCATCTGTTTAATACCTTCTAAGCAAAAGAGTCAAATTTCGTTTTTGTTTTGTACCACCGTCGAAGCATTTGATAAACAACCCAGGTTTCTTGTCTAACCTTTTTCCATGCTCCGGTAGGTTCAGCTTCTCCTAAAATCCTGTCTGCCAATCGTCGTGTTACTTCCACAGAAAAGGTTAACGGTTTGGTCTTACAATGCTCTAACATGGATCTTACAGTCAGAGCTGCAAGCACAAGGGAGCACAGGGATGATAAAGGTTTTCTTAAGCGAAGGGATATGGTTGGCCTAGCTTTCGGATTTTCAGGCCTCCTGATGCAAACTTTGGATGCTAGAGGAGCCGGTTTACCTCCAGAAGAAAAGCCAAAGCTGTGTGATGAGACTTGCGAGAAGGAGCTTGAAAATGTATGGTGAGATTCAGTTGCCCCCTTAATCTTGGAATGTAACGTGTTTTTCTATATTATACTTCAGGTCGATTCTTAGTAGTAATGTTGTGAAGAACTTATTCTTGTTAATTGAACTAAGCATGTATCTTCTTCAATGAAGGTACCAATGGTAACTACAGAGACTGGATTGCAGTACAAGGATATTAAAGTTGGTATAGGCCCTAGCCCCCCGGTTGGATTTCAGGTGCGTAAACTCCTCAATCTTCTATGATTTGACCTAAGTATACATGAAGGTGTTTTGTTCTTCTTCTCTTGGACTATTTCTCATTCGATTATAATGCATAATGACAGGTGGCTGCTAATTATGTTGCCATGGTTCCATCTGGACAAATATTTGACAGGTAAATCATTGGCCTTCATAAGTAGATTCTGATGAGATAACCGTTTGGCAGTTAAATTTGATAATGACTTTGTTGCTAGTAGGACATCCCGAAACATTTTACACGTATAAATCTTGGTGGAATGTCAAATTCGGTATTAACTTGCAATTTGAAATGTAAAATGATGTATGGTGGAATAATAGTTCAACTTCTATACTTTTTTTTCATAGTAAAAAAATTGATGAAGAGAGGTGAGGCAATAGGTGAGAGGGGGAACGGGTAATGGGGATATCGGCGGAGATAAGGTTCCAGGATGCTATCAGAAACCTGGTAATTATGGCTTAAGATATTGGCTACTTGGATAGCAATTAGTAACATTGTGTTACTACTTTCTCAGTTCGCTGGAGAAAAGGCAGATTTATATTTTTCGTGTTGGATCTGGTCAGGTAAGCTCCAGATGAATTTTGCTTGTCAAAATAGTGTAAAATGACTTTTTTCACATTAGTCGAAATGAAAATTCAGTACTTATAGTTACTGACGTCCTGTGAATCCTACTTTCCATGTGGATCATATCTCACGATTACATTAGCCTGCCATATGAGTCTGAATGACATACTCTTCACTTGGTCGATTTATTGGCATTTATTCCTTTCATTTACTGATTGAACTATTTACTTTTGGCTAAGGACATGTAGCAAATTTATGTTAATAAACAGAACATAGGTCCTTTCTGTACAAGGATGTTATAGATGCTTTCTCCAAGGAGTGTATAGCGCTAACTCAATGATAACTCGGTCTTGTCATTCTTATGGCAATGAAGAAAGATAGCTGTCCTCTTTTATATTGGTAGTTTCCTAATTTCCTATTTGAATGACTAGAATAGGTGATCAAGGGACTTGATGAAGGCATTCTAAGCATGAAAATTGGAGGCAAGCGCCGGCTTTACATTCCAGGACAGGTAATTCATCTACAAACCTACTAAAGTTTAGGTTAGAAGACATGATCATATGTTACTCTAACTCAGTTATTTGGAATGTCTATTTTACTCACCGATCCAACTTCTCGGTCTCCATGTGGCTTCTGGGTAATATTGTCTAGTACAGTGAACCATTGCAATATTGTTTACCAGTTTAGTTGCTGAGTGCACATGGAGGCTTGTCTTCTTTAACCGTGGACAGTATTGTCTATCTAAAGGAACTTGCAAAATGTAACCCCTGATTGCATCCATATTTTGTTGTCACCAGTTGGCATTTCCGAAAGGTCTGTCGTCAGCCCCAGGAAGGCCAAGGGTAGCTCCAAATAGTCCTGTTATTTTTGACGTCAGTTTGGAGTACATACCAGGCCTAGAGGTGGAAGAAGAGTAAGGGAAATTTGCAATCTTCAAGTATGTCAGGAGCCATTCCTTAGTTTCAAAACAAGAGCTTTACATGCGAAATCTTGCTTCGTATCGCTTCATTCTTTGAATATTAAGCAAATTTAAAGGGCTTCAGGCCTTACCTTAGTTATCAAGTGTTTGTTATGAATATCAAAAGGCTGAACGACTTTTCTCTAAACATCCACAATCAGTCCTCTGCTTCTAGTCTCTTCATTTTGAGATTGTTAAGACCAAGCAGTTCGTGACCTTGCCACAGCTTGGTTCAATTTCACCCCTGACGCTTCATTTGAAAATATAAATTGCAACTTTCATGATTTTGGTGAGGCCTTCTAACTATCACTATCCTGTCTCATATTGTTATATTGTTAGTTACAGGAGTGGCTTGTCCACATCGTAATCCATAACCATAACTCGTATAAACTAACTCTTTCCAGGTTTCATGGTTTGTCCGCAGATTGGGATAGATATATTGTCAGTTTGAGCTTTAGTAAATACAATTACAACTTAAAGAGTTTTATCATCAGACATTGAAGAATGCTAATCTTTAGGCATGTCAATTTTAGCCCGACCCGACCCTACCAATGACCCGACCATAAGTTAAAAGAAGACGTCATTTTTTATCCTTTTTTTTAAATACCTGGCTCGCCCGTGGTCCATCCGGTCCCGAGCTGGCGCACAGGCCACCTAGCCCAACTACTCGAGCTACTGAAATTCCTACCAATCATAGCAAGCTTCAATTTGATATTCTTTTCATAAGGAGAACTTCTGCACTTGTTTTTTTCAGTCTAAAGATGTAGAGAAAATATTAAAAAATGTAACTTTGGTAGTATTACTCTTTTAACTCTACCTCATGGTTAATGTGTTGAATGGCAGCATGAATGCCAATGAGTTCAGGAAGTGAAAGGAAACTTGCGAAATAATCAATCGGGATAGTGGCTTTTCAACACAAACCAGTACTTAGTGCTTCCTGCTCTGTTCTCATTTGTAGTTTCCAAACATTTATTTTGCCTTTTCTTTCCAAAGTCTCCGACAGACTAAGTTAAATACAAATAATCAAGCTCCGAGCACTATTAGATACTCCAATCATTTTGAACTTCCAAGTGTGTTTATGAATCAACGTACCTTATACCCGAAACAGATGGTTCAGTGCATTTAAGGGGATCAATGGCGGGTAAATGCTTCATTTCTACGTACACTTGTGTAATCTCCCAAGGATTATTCAGTGGGTTTGTTCATTTTTTTCAAAATTAGATTATTTTAATTTAAAATATTTTCTAAGAAAACTTTAGTTTGAAAGTTTTATTCACATTAGCACTTAACTTGTCAATTTATACTTCTTAATCAATCTAAATACTATATCATACTTCTTGATGATTATGATTTATCTAAAAATAATTAAAGCTAGTCTAGAGAAATTTTACTATAACCATAAAAATTATGGTTAAAAACATCTTATTTATTTCAGTCAAGGTAGATCTAAGTGGAGCTAATGATTATGACTACACATTCAAGTCTATCAGCAAAAGTGATGTTCAGAACACAAACGCATTTAATTGACTAATGAGCCCATATAGTTTTATCTTTTATAGTTCACCTAATCAATGATAATATAGGGAGCTCAAAGGTGGAGTGATTTTTGTTATCCTTATTGAGACTATTTGCAATTGTAATCGTGACTTGCATAATTTGGACCGCTCTAATAAACCTCAGGTATATAGTTCCATTTGATTTGTGACATCTGCTTATATAAGCCAAGGGAATAGAAGTAAACAACCATTAGTTGATATGGAGATGTTGAGGAATGTGGAAAATGGGTGTGGAAGCTGGTAGGTCTTCATATGCTGTTCAAGTTAAACAAACGAAAGAGACTCATGAAAAGGTGGGTATGGCAGTATTTCGATAGTTGAGAAGTTGAGGTAACTTGTGGCCCCGGTAACCCTTTTGTTCTGATTAGGTGACGAGGAGGATTCAAACGGAATTTGAAGATCATACAATTGTTTTTCCAAATTTATACAAATACAATCTTGTATAAAACGAGTAACGACAACTTCTTAGGTAATGAGATTGCTGACCTGCTGCTTCAGGTAGGTATATTAGGCTTTCCGCCAATCATACGTTCGTAACAACATTCTCTGTGTGTCAAACTTAATTATAGTACCGTCAACCTTAACAAGACTCGGGTGGGGTACACAGGGACATAGGACTAAATAAAAGGTTAAAATGTTGTCTCTGATCTAGTTAATTTGGTGGCCAACTGTTGAACAGAGGAAGAAATATCTCCATGGGATAAACACAAGTTAATCAAGCTGCTTGCACTGACTAAGATTCCAATATCAACTTATCATTTGCTTCATTTGTAGCCTTAATGTGAGATCAATTCTTTTACAGATTGAAATTCCTTATTTCCCTCAAAGAATATATATAATACGAAACAAATACAACACTGTGTATACAACAATATTCTCTATCTTTAAGCTATGTAGTAGTTTAAAGTTTCAGAAAAACAATTAGCTTGCTGATACAAAATTCGGATCAGCTACGTAAAACATATGATTCGACTATAATTAATGTTCCAAGAGGCAGATATAGTTTATATATCGTTTCAGTTTGCATCCTGCTTGTTGATAATAAGGTGTAAGTCAAAACAATTTGAAACTTTTAGTCCAATATTAGAGGAGAAGAAGAAAACGAAATCAGGAAGCTTTCTCATTCTAGAACCAAAGAACTAACTTTTGGAAATTATTAGAACCAAAAGAACTAACAGTTAGAAATTAGAAAGAGTTTTGATGGCTAGAGTAGGTAAAACAGGTTAGCGGTCTAATTGTACTTGTATGTCTGCGTGTTCGTGGCGGCTTAAATTGGATCGTCAAGGTTTATGATTACAATACATTATCAGGATGGCGTGGATTTCTTACAATTGAAGTAGTTGAAGATTATCATCATTCTTAATACTTTTCTATTGTTGAACTTGATAAATGAATAATCAATAAGCGTTGTGATGCAAATTTCCACATACGTTTTAACATATGACAGTTTGAAAGATAGTATGAAGTACTTCTTTCATTGTTATTTTTTATATTGGTAAATTTAAGTTAGAAATAGATATGCACGAATGTTTATGTATAGATAATATGTAATTAATGTCGTTGAAGGAACCAGTTGGGAGTTAGTAGTTACGGTCGCAAATCCCTTGAGCAGTGATTTTCCTTGAAGGAAGTATGGTAGGAAGGCGTGAGATGGGAAATGACTTTACCTCACTTTTCTGTAAAGCAATTTCTCCTAGCTAGTTAAAACATCGGTAGGCAACAGGTCAGGCAATAAGACTCTTTTCAAGCTTCTATTGTATGTGAACGTATTAACAGAACTCTCGAGGTAACGTTTGTCGAGGATCCTTTATCCTTAAACTTTAGACAATCTATCTAACGATTTCAATGCCTGCTAAAAGGTTGTCATTTTGCAATTGAGATCCCCAAAGGTTAAGGAAAAACTTCAGCTTTTCCGTTATCTTAGTCATGAAAAGGAACAGTAAATGCTAGGAAAATTAATTTTGACTTTCAAGTGCCAAATTTGTTTTGTTTCTATATATTTTAAATACAAAAGTTCTAAATTAACCATCTTTTTGTTAGTTTGTTCATAAAACTACAATATGAATTATGTCATGAAGAGATTATCAATTTGGGTTAGCAAGACTTATATTTCAGTTGGTGTGTATCTATTTGAATTAGTGAACATTATTATAACTATCTTATGTATGAAGATCTATCTTTTTCTTTTCTTTTTCAAAAATTGGGTCATCTTTTTAGAATTTCAAAGGAAAGGACAAATTCTGATTTGATAGGAGCTACTATACCCAATTACCATATATTGGAGGGCCACCTAACTGGAAGACTATACAGATCACACTCGTGTGGTGACACTCCTAATTACACATGCACATACTTCCATATAAAGCGTTGCATATTGTTATTCGTTGTATGTTGTTTTCTGCTATTAATGGCTTTGGACACGTTCATCTTGAAATGATTGTATTGACTACGGCCAACAATGGTCTGCTCAAGGAGACAACAAATGTGCGGGAGGCCTTGCACGAGAGGGTTCAGAAGCATCATTGATTCCACAATAAACTCATGGGATAATCAAGTTTTAAACCCGTAATAATGATTTAATTTATAACAAAAGAGTTATTAACCAACTAATATGGTCAGAGTTTTCTTTTTTTCTATATAAAATATCTAAATAAGTGAATCAAAAGATTAAATTATTTCTGAAGTTAGAAGAACGATACTTATATTATTAAAAAAGGTAATTTGATGTTGTGGTAAATTAATTAAAATATTAAAAAATTGGGTCTGACCCAAATTAGGTTACTAATTCTCCTGAATTTATACTAAAAAGCTTTCGGAATAGTGAGTTTGAAATGATATTTATTAGGTTTGCATGGCATTGGCAAAAATGGTTCCGTAATAACAGCGCTGCAGCAAACTGTATGGGAGACCTACATGTTTAGACCGAAAAGGAAACAGTTAGGCAGATGGAGAAGAGTCTACACGTGCAGTTCGGAAGTTGCACGTTAATACTGTTAGTTAGGTCTGAAAGTTGGTCATCAAAACCTAAAAGCACAACATACGTACGTATGTATACCGCAGCATATATAAGAAGTCTAATAACAAGTTTACCAAACTCTAGAATTCAAAACCTGAACTAATTCGTTTCCTACTTTTATAAGCCATCTTCAGATAAACCTTCTTAAATCATTAACGATTTCCACATTTTAAATACAAAAAGAAATGGTATAAAGCTTATGAGAGAATTGACTGGTTATAAGAAATGAACTATTGATGTTGTTGGTAATCTACACAAAGATAAGAGTGATAATTTGATTTCTCACACAATAAAATAAGTTGGGTTTGTAGTAGAGGTTGTAGGTTAGAAACTTGGGAAGACGTTGAAAGGACAACCAAAATCACCCCACCAAGCAACCCTTTTTTTCTCTCGTCAAGTAGGGTATATAATAGTACAGAAAGATGAGAATGAGAGAGACATATATATAAAAGGGAAAGTTAGAAAAGGGGTTACTTATGAAGGGATTTGTTAGCCAAGACGTTGCATCAATCTGCTGGTAGAGGTCTGCCCAAACCCTCCATGTAGTTCCCCAACTCTCTAACGGAAATCATCACTTACTTTAATCTCTTGCTCTCCCTTATATATGCATATCTTCCTCTTCTTCTTTTTCTTATTATTATTATTCTTACCCTGCTTAATTTCTCTCCTTACGTACAGTTCATGTCTTTGATTTCCTGCATACATCCCATGTTTCTTTGTTATTTATGATCATAATCAACCCGTCTCTCTTTCTCTCTTTTGTTTCTCCTTTTTTCTCTGATTTTCATTAGGTATAGCTACAAAGAGATAGATGTACTAGGGTTTTCCATTTACTGTCACGGTTTGGTGTTGAATCCCCACTTCTGTTAAGAGATCAAATGTGTACCAGAGGCCACTGGAGGCCAGCTGAAGATGAGAAGCTGAAGGAGTTGGTGGAACGCTATGGTCCTCATAACTGGAACGCCATAGCCGAAAAGCTTGGAGGAAGATCAGGTGATACGATGATAATATCTGAAACAAAAGCTTCTACATGATTATCAACCTCACCATGCATGATCATATCATCTGTATCTGTGAAAGTATAAAGGTAGGGTTAGGTTTCACATGACAGGTATGATAATATGAACCAAAAACCGATGGTTTAAATCAAAAGAGTCATAGAAAAGGGAAAAAGAAAAAAAGAAAACGATAACTAACAGTAAGTAATAGCGTTAATACCTACTTGTGACGATGCCTGTGACCAAAACTTGGGCAACTAACAAAGTTATTGTAAATGATGATGACAGGGAAGAGCTGTAGGTTGAGGTGGTTTAATCAGCTGGATCCAAGAATCAATCGAAGTCCATTTACCAAAGAAGAAGAAGAGAGGCTTCTTGCTGCTCACAGCATTCATGGGAATAGATGGGCTGTTATAGCAAGGCTTTTCCCTGGTAGAACTGATAATGCTGTGAAGAACCATTGGCATGTTATTATGGCAAGAAGATGCAGGGAAGGATCCAGACTTCATGGCAAGACACTTGCTCGTGAAATGAACTTAACAATGAATAATCAAAACACGTGTCCCTCGTCACCTTCAAAGCTACAAAATGTGCCCATGCTGATTGGCCAGACCACAATGAACTTCTCTTCGTTTCTTGAGAAGTACCGTGAGAGATTGTTGTTGTGTAATCAGAATCCTTTCTCTCACGTTAGACCAACTCATTGTGAAGGTACTTTGTATACTTTCATGCTTCAGTTAACTCATAAATTGTTTGATTTTTTTCCATATAGAAATTATGACAAAACAAGAACTAAGTAAGGTTCATATTTTTCGTTCACTTGATCATCAATGGGCCAGCTTACCCCAATTCTCTTGGAGAATATGTTCCTTTGTGTTCATTCCATTCCAGAATCTTTGTACTAGTAATTGCCTAGATAAAAAAAAAAACATGTAAACGTTATCCTAACTAAAATATTAATTTATACAAAATACACTTTTTGTTAAAGAATTCTAATGATACACCAAAGACGTATTATCTTATAGCAATTATAAAGTTTACAATACTTAATTCAAAACTAAATACTTTTGGAGAGAACATGTCAAAAGATACTTAAATCTTATTATAATTAACTTTCATGCATAAAGTTGGTATTTATGTGTATATATGTTTGTTGCAGATAAAAATAAGCCAATAGAGTTCTATGATTTTCTTCAAGTACTAAATGCCGATTCAAGCAAAAGCGAAGTGATAGACACAGCGAGAAGAGAAGACGAGGAGGTAGACCAGAAAGCCATGGGACAACCGACCAAAGCAGCATTTCCCTTCATTGAGTTTCTATCAGTTGGCAACACTAACTCTTCGTAACCCCTCTCTTTAAGCTGTTGATAACAAAATGAACTTGACTTGCATATATATATGCAATAGTATGTTACCATCTAAGGTTAGACATCCATTTCTAGTCCTATAGCGCTGGAAATATTGACATGGGATTGCAGGTTATTTAAGGAGACGTCCTTTGACGATCGATGATCAGTAGCATCTATACACTAAACATACGTAGTGTAGAAGTTTTTATGTCATGTTGAAATTTACTTTTAAGCGGAATTTTTATCCAAATATATATGCAAACTTTAAAAGCATTAATTAAGTTTTACAGTACAAGGTAGCATCTTTATTTTTTCTTTCTTTCCATATATAGATTGATGCATGCATTATTTATCATCTTAATCTAATGGTAATACTAACTTGTTATCATTCTTCGGATCATTCTGTTTCTTCTCCAATAACACCCTCAGACTAGAATTCATTACGTTTTACCATTTAAGGTATTAAACAATCTACGATTAAACTATGATTCCCTATGGCTTTGGAGAATTACTTATAAGAATGTATGACTATATTTGCATGCATGCCAGCTCCAATCTTCATACATAATTTTCGCGACTTAAAAGTGAAGTTGAGTGCACCATGAAATATATAGTTTCTTTTACTTGCATGTCTTAATGTGCAATCTTATAGTTATATATAGCAAAACTATAGTATAAATACATGGTTAGGTATGTAGATTCATTAGCTAACTTATTAGTTAGCTTTGTCTAATCTCATTAACTGAAAGCATGTTAACACAATCATAATTGAAGAAGTTCTTAGTTGTAATGAGTTCGTTTGCACAATATACAATTATTCATTTTTTCAATGAATGGAAAATAAATATGCAACGTGCCAAGTAAATCTTAGTTTTGAATCTCAATTTCTTTTTTCATCAACTTCGGTAAGTTGAAAAAATAGAAAACTCTATTAACGCTTTAATAACTAACATTTATGAATTTGCAAGTACTTAAAAGAAAAAAATTATGTGTTATTATTGTTAATTGTAAGTTCTAATGTTGAATTTTTATTTTCAAAATATGAAATTAATTGCATGAGTCATAATGCTGTTATGTTGCAATAGGTACAAAGATATTCTATATATAATTGATATCAAAAAATATAATTTTTAATATATTTTACCACCTCTCCTTTTTTTCCCTTAAAATATACTTACGAGTTGAAATTATCTAGTAATCTTTTAATTAAATACTACAATAAAAAATTAATTAACATAATAAAAAACATGTATAACCAATTGAACTTAAATTAGTTTTTAATTAACATAATAGAGAAAAAAAAACATGTGTGACGAATTGAACTTGAAAACTAATTGAGTTGAAAGTACAAGTTTTAGAGTATTCTTATATACTAAACTATTTTTTTCTTTAATTTCTACCTACCGTTTTCTCTTAAATCATTTGTTAAAGCATTTTGTCAATTACTTATTCAATAAAACAGAATAAAAGAAGGGAAATCCCATAAAATACTTGATCTCACCTCAAGTTTGTGAGATCATAAGACCATTGGAGTTGACAATTCTTGTTTTATCAGTGACCAATTACTTAATTGCTTGTAATTAATTACTAATACTAATGCTATTGAGTCTAGTTACTAAATCATAATTTGACATGCTCGTCTTTTCTTACCCATCATTACGAAAAATTATTTACAAGAATGTTTAATTTTACTTCTCTTAAACATTATTTGTCATCAAAAAAATGTGATACTAAATTTCCTTGCATTAATATTTTATTTCTTGGTCATTCTATTTGATTATGTCAAATATACATAAGGTTAATTAATATAAGAAAACGAGACCCAACATGAACAAATATCTACGATTACACATCTTTACATCTCTTTTATTTTCCATATGTCAAAAGCACACTTCTCTGTCTCTCTCTTTTTTCTCAAAAAATTATTCTCTCCAACTTAACCATAAATGTGATAATTGGAAATCATTAAAAATGACAGTTTTTGCCTGAACTAGCTTGTCCCAATCCAACCCAGCTTAAAGTCAATAGATTTAACTCAAATTGAGGACAGGTTCATATTTGTTTAATTTTTTAGTTTCGGGCTGACTTTAACACCCCAACCCAGTTTGGTCCAAAGTCTAAAAATATTAAATAAAATAACATCATTTTGAGTTTTTAGATTAAAATTTTTTAATTAAGCTTGGGTCAAGCTAGATTGACTTCGAGTAACCCAAATTCAATTAGACTTTGTGCCTAGCTCAGGGTCCAAGCTTGACTTAGTCCAATACCAAGCCTAGATGTCATCATATAATTGACATTGGGTCAATTATTGCGCTGCCCATAAGTATCATCTTTCTCTTTTGGTCTCTTGTAATGGTGTGAATGATGAATCTAGACTCCAATTGACACGGAGATTTTGAGCTATGAGCTCTTTACCTAGTTTAAGTCTTATAAGACTTTGATCAAAACCCAAATGGGTCATCCATAATCACATTTTAAGTGACTATCCAGATCTATCATATATAGATTACAACATAAAGGATGAGGAGGATGATACTAGATAGGTTGCAGAAAATGTCCAATTGTTGATGCAACCATCCTTTTCTTCATCTCTATATGAACAATACAACTTGATGTTATTGTGGATCATTGACCACTCAATCATCAAAGTGTTGGATGTGGATAAGGTCTTAGAATAGGAGGACCATAAGCTAAAGGTAATGTTGTCAAAAAATTTATGGTAACATTTTAATAAACTGATTGCTAAGGGGTTTAATTGATTAATATGTTTGATTATCTTAAACGTGGAGGGTTGATTACAATGATGATCACCTAAAGAAATTTCATGATGGTTAGGAAGCAACGAGGAAAGTGCAAAAGGCTTTGTGGTAGGCGGTAGACACAAAGATAATGAGTAAATAACTTGTTGGGTTAGTTCATATTAATAACTTTTTATTTTGTGTACGAATAGTTATTGAAATTTTAGTTTAATGGTATGAAAGAAAAGAATACTCAAGGCATAAAGAGGTGTCAATAAGAGAGAATAATAGTGAACAACTAGTCTTGATGCATAAGGAGATGCCAATGGCTGTAGTAAAAAATAAAAGATGTCCTAAGGCGTGAAGAGATGTCATAACAAATAAAGATAAGGATGAAGATGTCCTGAGATATGTGGATATGCCAATGATAGAGAGAATAAGTAAACAATTGATCTTAAGGTGTGAGAGACATCAATGACATTCCCAAAAAATGAAAAAAAAGAGAGAAGAAGATGTCCCAAGGTATAATGAGATGTTGATGAGAAAAAAACATAAGGAAGAGGTTAATAAAAAACAGTAAGAGATGACAATTAGGGAGAAGATGAAGATTATAATAGTAATATATATTAAAGAACCCTTTGTAAGATATGGATTATAGTTCCAATGAGTTTAGAAATTTTATTTGTAATACAACCATCATTAATGAAAAGGCATAGTTTTAAGAAGATGTTGATGATAGACATTTAATGTAATAAAGAGAAAGAAAAGAGATAGAAGAATAAGCATTAGTAAGGAGGTAAGAGTACATGATTAGAAGCATAACCAGGCAAACGTGTTTATGAAAATGAATTTTATAAAAGTAATTTTGTACTTTCAATAATGAATGTAAACATTTTGACGGGTCTAGACGCGAGCATTAGTGATACTATATGGACAGAGTTGGTGCCATTTACTAAAAGACGTATATCTTGTAGGAGAACTCTAACTTTTGAATATGTGTATATTAAGTACGTCTGAAGAAAAGTTAGTTTTAAAATGAGGTAATGTAGTAATTTTGTTAGGATAAAATTAATGTTGATGCAGGTGTTATTGTATATTACTTGATATTACTCTTTTATTTCTCAAAAAAATGTTACTTGATATTACCATCTTTTTAGTTAAAATGTTACAACAAGTTGTTAATAGTGATGTCATTTAAAAATTTTAGGTTTCGTTTGACATTTAGTGATGTTCTTTCACGTTTTAGGCCTAGGAATCATATAAGTAACATGGTGGGTCACATTGTACAAATTAATGAGTGAAAGAAATTTCAAATTCCTTTACAATATTCTAATTTTTTATGTATATTTTATAGTATGAATATTTGATAGTTTGTTAGTGACTTTTTTATCAATTCTTTTACTTAAGAATGTGATCTTTATTGCTCATCTGTGCAGTTACATAATATATCCAATTTTTGTAGTGAATAATTTTAACATCTTTTACTATGAAAAGAAGGATAATAAATATATAATAGAATTAAATTTGTATATTTTAATGTTATTAGCAGGATGTAAACCAAGTGGTAGAGAGACATAGACAAATCTTTATCTTCTATTGATTTCTTGCATATTATTTCTAAGCATTCAAGAAATGTTGACAAAGATTTGGATAGTATCATTAATGCATTGCTCAAATAGCTGGGTAAGTATATATTTTCTATTTGTATTCTCAAATAGCATTAATGTATTGTGAAATGATAGTATATACTTCGTAATGATCATTGGTGGTGTTGCTATATCTTAGTAGAAGCATGGGAGATTATGATATTCAACTTCAATCATATGGAGAATAACGTTAAGAACTTGAGTGGAACATTGGTGGGTTGGAATATATTGTTTATTTATGTCATAATATAAGATCTCATTGCATTTTCCATAATGTAACTAATTATTGGTTTGGGATTGTAGGCACATGGGTTATGGCAAGTGGTGGTGTCTTTTGATATATAATGCAATGATAAAGTTTTTTGGTATATATTTTCTATCTCTTATGTAAGAGAATTATAAAGGAAAGAGAATAAGAAAAACATTCTCTGTTCGAACGTTGAACTAGTTTTTCTAATTGCACATTTTCATTAAGTTAAATTATAAAGATTGACTATCATTTTCAATATATATGCTTGTTGCTAACAAAGTTACGATTGTGGGATTCACCTATATTATGTATGGAATTATAGTACAGTAATTAGGTACTTACATTATTTATTATCGTAGGTTTATATTTATATGATGTGTGCACCCTTTAAAATGTAATATACTGTTATTGAAACATGTGATCTGCAATGGAAAAAGTTAACTAAGATTCGAAAGCACGTCTATAATTGGGTAATATTTTGCTATTTTATTAACTCTTTATGTTATCAATTCCTTCCTTTAATAAATAAACTTCGAATAAGAACATGCACATGAAACACCACTTTAATGATTGTCTATAATTAAGGATTATGTTATAGATTATTAATTAATAATTAATGTAAGGATTACTTTACCATTTTATGCCAATATATTATTGTTTAAAATTCTATAAGTATTTCTAAAGTTATTAAGTGCGTTAAGATAATTGAATTATGGAACCAATTAGCAAATTCACCATTTTTGCTATGGACCTTTATATTGTGGTCATTTTTAAAATAATTTAAAAGGGAAGTGATTAGAAAATTCTATAACATTATTCCAAATCTCTATTTGGTATAATTTCCCCAGCTAAATATGTAAGGAAACGAGAACTTGAGTCAAAATATACCATCACTTATTATCGGGACTGGGTAGAAAAAATATTATAATTGAATGCAAACTATACCAAGTTTCGTACATTCAATACCATGCCTACTTACAAAAAGTACCATTACTTATTAAGCATAGGTAATACCTAAACTTTAATATGAAAATACCATACATCAAATACCATAAGTATATATATTAAATACCTTTACTCATTATACATAAGAAATACCTTCAATTTAAAATAGGAATATCATGATAAATATAAAGAATACTATGAATGAATATAAATAATACCAGGATTTCATATATTCAATAACATGTCTACATATAAAAAATACCATCACTTATTGAACGTTGGGTAACACCAAAACTTTAATATGAAAATATCATGAGTGAGTAAAAAGAATATCACGCATCAGTAAAAAAATACCATAACTCAATACATCTAATAACATATTTATATACAAAATTCTTTTATTTATTATAGGTAAGAAACACTTTCACTTAAATATGGGAATTTTAGGACTAAGGACAAAGAATGCCAAAATTCCATACATTCAACACCATGCCTGCTTATAAAAAATGACCATCACTCAATAAATAATGAATAATACCTAATCTTTATTACAAGAATACCATGAGTGGGTATAAAGAATGCTATATATAAATATAATAGTAGGACTAAATACATCCAATACCATAGCTAATTAAAAAAATACCATAAATTACTTAAAATAGATAACACAGTTTCCTATATGATCATGCTTTTAATTGTATTTATAATTATTTTATAATAAACAAGTTTTTTCATACATCTGTGTATAAAATCACGTTTATAGACAAAACTATTTGGCAAGGACCAAGGAATAGTATATAACAATTTGTATGACTATATCCTTACTATTAAATTGATAACATTTAATGCGTAAATGAAGATACATTAGCTATCCTCTTAAATTATCTTCATTTTTATCAATCGATACGTATTACAGTAAAATTTAAACCCCAGCTAAGAACAAACCCATTTAATTAAGATTAGATTTAACTAAATTAGGGTTCCGTTTTATTTGATTTTGGGATTTTCAAACTTGGGACATTGTAGTGTAGATTCATTTGGATTTTTTATGTAATATTTCTATAAACATGAGTTAAACACCATCCTCTGGCAAAGCTCAAGATGTTGGGAAAAGAAATGAAGGTTTATATACTAAAGGCTGATAACCAGAGGAGTATAAGTATCTTATGCTTTGTTTCAAAAATAAAGATTAGTTCAAAAGATTTAAAATCCTAAGAAGTATAGGTTTTTAACCTACCATACATGCCTGACTATATTCTATAGTGTAAATTTGTTTTCTTATGAAAGTGTTAAATGTGGTTAACAATATGAGGTGGACCAAAATTTTGAAATATATGAAGATGTGATGATCGAGTTGTCGAAGCTCTCAAAATTAATTATAATTCTCTAACTTCTTGTATTAGTCGTAGAACTAGGTCGAATCCCAAGAGAAATAAAATTTGGTTTTTTAATTTCAATTAACAAAACAAAGTGGGGGTTTATGATTAATTACTAATTAACTAAAATTATCAAGAAATCAAAATAAATAAACTGACTATAAAATTGAGAAATTCAAGAGTACTTAACTCTGATTCAAAGGAAAGATCTTATTTAATTGTAACATTGATCGTTGGTCTTAAAAGAATAAATTCCACAATTCAAGTAGTTAGTCCAAAAAGTATTAGGATAGTTATAATAAATCTCAAATTAATTTATTCAAACCCAAAATTAAAACTAAAACTTACCATCAATTAATTGGGTATAATAGCATTCCATATCAATTGTTACAAGCATAAACCATCCCATTAAATGAATGGGTTAACAAACCACCATGATGGTATTACAAAGGATTAAAATAAGTGTACGTGTTGTTTCTCAATGACCTTAAATATTCTCATATTCCTTTGATCCTATACAAATTGTATTAGATATGACATAGCAATGAAAAGGCATCATTGCATTATTTTATCATGCATGTTTAAAATTGAAAACCAAGCTACAATCTAATACTAGACATATGGTGAATCTCCTAACAAACATCTTTGAGTTATGACCTTCCACAAAGGCTGAGTGAATTGCCATCTGAAGAATAAGTGAATAATAATTTCTTGTTCCTTCTAACATAAAACACATTTGTTTGGAATAGCCATAAATTTGTTCAATTTAACAATTGTAGGTAATCTATTCCTGATTGCTCTCTATATTATAATCAAAGCTCTAGGTATCATATACTTGCACCAGAAAAGTTTATGCCATGCTACACATTACTCTGCTCTTAAAACAACTTTCTATAGGTCAAATTATTGAAGTTGCCTTTTCTAGACAAATTCCACTAGTTGACATTTGCTTTTGTTTTCATTGAGCTCGCTATTATTGTTCTAATTATAAAGAACTAAGTCTTACATATAGCTAGAGATAGCATTTGGGCTTGGGTCCGGCCTGATCTGTAGTCAATAAGTTGGGCTTAGGTTGACCAGCTCAAGTTGTGCCTTGGGACATGCTCAAGTTTGAGCTACCTATGTCCAACCTGAGGCACAACACCTATAATAAAAATGACATCATTTTTACAGAAAATGATGATGTTTTAATTAAAAATAAGTTAGGTCGAGCTAAGTTAGATTTATGCTCAGGTTCAATTGCCTTAGGTATGATCTAGTCAGGCCCAGGCTCCATTCGATCCATTGCCATCCTACATGTAACATCATCAATAAAAGTAAAAAAGTATTTGTTATTACCTAAGGACTCCCCCTCTATAAGACCACATAAGCTAGAGTGCACCGGCTCCAACTTAGCCTTTCTTCTGATAGACCTTTCATGAAATAAAACTCGATGTTGCTTTTTAGCCATGCGATGATCATAGGGGTTTAGGGAAACAATAGTTTTCATAAGGAAAAATGATTTGTACATTAGTAACTTGGTCCCTTTCTCACTAACATATCCTAATCTTTGCTGTAATAAATCTAGAGAATTGCTCTCTTTAACTACTTGTAGTTTTCCAGTAAACACCTTCAAGTGTGTTTTTTATAGGTGCAACACAATCCACTAAGAGTAACCGTCATTGGTCCTTTAGACAACTTCCACTTGCTATCTCTAAAAGTGTGCCAACATCCAGATCG
>JANZXP010000001.1:20182254-20203139 GCA_027576715.1 Erythroxylum flavicans
TTGGTCAAGCACATTCACATATAACAAATCAAAATTTAAGTCTGGAATATGTCAACATGCTTTAAGGTCAATATGTACCTAATATTGTTTTGAACTTGAATGTCACCCAAGATGATGATGCTAACGAAGCTTTGATTGCCCATCTTCACACATCCAAAATCACCACTTTTATAGTTGATAAAGTACTCCCTCTTTAAAACACAATGGTAGGATGCCCCTGTATCAAAAAGCCACTCAAAATTTAAGTAACTAATATGGAGACACTCACTGGTTGCATAAATCAATGACACTTCATTGTCTGCGCTTGATATTGTTACTACAGTGTTGTTATCGTCTCCATCCTTTTGGTTGTCTTGCTTTTCCTGATCTCTCTTCCATTTATAGTAGACCTTCATTATATGACCAAATTTAGTACATTAGTGACATATTCTGCTTCACTTGTTACTCCTCAACTTGAACATATTCTTCATCTTACTTCTTCCTCTATTTTCTACCATAAGAGCCTGTACGTTTTTCAAATTGATCTACTTCCTCCTAATCTCTTCATTGAATAGGCTCTCTTTGATCCCATTAAAAGATAACATACCATCTGAAGTGGCATTGCTAATAGCCACAACTAACATTTTTTGATTATTTTACAAACAACTTAACAGGAGCAAAGCTTGTAATTCATTATTGAGGATGATCTATATAGCGATCAAATTGTTGATGATGTCTTAAAAATCGTTGAGATGTTCCAACATTAATTTCCCAAATTTCAACTTTAAGTTTACAAGCCTTTTAATCAAGGAGGCCTTGTTGTGAGTGGCTTCAATTTCTTTATAAATCGAAAGGATCTATCTCTTGAGATATGTGGTTGAATATGCTGATATCAATCCACTGTCTAATAGTTCCCAAAATCTTCCGCTTCATCTTCTCCCACACGTTATCTATCATCTTCTCCATTTTATACTAGGCATCATCTTTTACTCTTTTTTCCACATTAATTAGATCATAGAGATCTTTTCCATATAAAAGATCTTTCATCATAGGTCTCTATATCGAATAGTTGGTCGATGTCAACTTCATCATAAAGCTATTGCCACTCTCCATATCTAAGGCTCGATGCCGCTTGTTGGGGCTCCAATCAATAATTCTCATAAAATCTTCAAGTTCACTCAACTAATAAGAAACCACTTAAACAATAAGATGACTAAAAGATAATAAACACAATATTTTAACGTGCAAAACCCTCCACTGTAGAGGTAAAAATCACGAGACAAATTGACAATAAAATCCACTAAAATTAAATAATATGATAGAAATGATAAAGCTTTCAAGCTCTTGACTTTAACTCAAAAATACTTCACAAGATAATTACAGATAATCTTTATAGCTCTCTCTAGCTAGCTCTCTCTCTTAAGTTCACTAAAAAAACTCTTAGGATTAAGTAAACATTGTCACACACACACACACACACACACACATACCAATGCTACTCTAACACTAATCCTAGAAAGCAAACTCTAATGAAACTAAGGTTGATGAATGCTATTTAGACTCTAAAACTCTTCTTTTGTTGAGTATTTATACCTCATGTAATTTCTATCTCTCAAACTTATCTTTAAACTCTAAAGGTAAGGTTTTGTATACCAATGAAAATCATCCATATAACCATGTAGGGTGATCGTGTCTGACCTTTAAACTGAAAAATGATAAATGTAAATTATAATGTGTTTTCTAGGCTTTAAATTTATTTTTTAAGTGTTTTCTTAGGTGATAATCGTGTGTTTAGGATTTAGATTTATGTTCTTATTAGCGATTTTGTTTGTTTTGTTTGATTGTTATTAAATAAGGAAAGAATGAGATTTTAATTTTATAATTTAGGGGTGTTTAACGTGTTTGATGATGAGTGGAGGTAGGAAAATTAAAGAAAAGATGAAGAAGCAGTTGAAGAATAAGATCTGGCATGATCATGCAGGAAGGAAGCAAGAGCTTGGTGAAGCCTCTATCACGATTATGCATGGCATAAACGATTATGACAAAGAGGTGGTGCAGGAAGCCATGCATGATTATGCAACTACTAGAATTCTAGGTTTCAAGATTTTTATATTTTTTACATTTTGAGTTATTTTTGGAACAAAAACAAGTGGAGAAACCTTAGGAGGATGAAGAGTATGAAAAGAAAAAAGAAAACATTAAAGAGGCAGCTGGAAACTCTGAAAAGTTGACTAAAAAGAGGAAATTCCAAACGAGCACAAGCTGCAAAAATTTCCATCTCAAGGCAAAAGAAGAGAAAACTTTCAGACTTTAAACCTCTACTCTTTTATTTTCTTTCCTTGTCATTAAATGTTATCGATGAATCAATTGGGATATATTTTGGATATGGATTGCTAAACTTTCTTTAGGGATTACTCTTTAATTATTTGTTGAACTTTTATATTCTTGATTTGATTTTCAATATACTTTATGATGTTTATTGTTTTATATTCTATTTAAATCAAGAGAATAGGTTGAATTATTTGTTACACAACAAGAGCTAGTACCAAAATAGACTTATAAACATCAAACGAATATGCAAATACATCTTGTGGGTCATTTGAAAACTACCTCTCTTTTAGTTAGGGCTAAAGCTGCATACACTAAACCTCCCCAGACTATGCATTTAGTAGGATTTTTTACTAGGATGTTGATGTTGTTGTTGTTGTTGTTGTTGTTGTTGTAATAGGCAATTGAAGAGAGATATTAATTGTATATTAGTTACCCATATGATTGCTTCAAATCCAATAGGATAGTTAGGGAGAGTTTTGAAAGATTAAGAGATCACAACTTAATTTATATGTATTTAATTAGGTTACTTGGTTAGATCTCAAGAGAGGATAATCATAACTATTGGATATCTTCGGTGAAGTATGATTAAATCAAAAAGATGAATTGAAAACAAATAAGGATAGAAGTAATTCCTAATTTTTCATCATTGATTAATCAGCTGCTTATTTCATCATTCAATTATCAATTCTTTAACTTTTAGTTTAATTCTTAGTTATTTCATCATATTATTTACCTTAAATAAGGTGTAAAAAAATTGATAGACTAATACAATCCTCGTAGGAATGAGACTTTTTATACTATAAGATACGATTTGTATACTTGTAAAAAAATTTTAAAATAAACTTCAACAATTTTTTTATTATCATTGCTAGGGATTGATAAGCTGGCATCTAGTTTAGTTTGAGTTACGTTGATTTAAGAATTTTTAACACTTTTCTTGTATGATTGTAAGTGCATAAACACAAGAGAAATTAGGAGTTTAATCAAACTCTTAAATGCATAAGTTTTTTACATCACCAAGCAAGAGAGGAAGATTCAAAAAGCAAGACGCCAAGATGTAATAGAGACATCAATGGAAGAAGAAAGAAACCAAGGAGGACCGTAAAGATCATAGACTTTGTAAGGTCAGGGTTCAATGCTAATCAATAAGGGATTACAAGATCATCAATGTAAGCTATTACTTTTGATGTTAAAACCATCTATGTTGAACATTCTGCAAACTAATGTCTAATTTTATGGATAGGAAAATGAGGTCCATAATGCTCATTTGGTTAATATATTAGAGATATATAGCACATTTAGGTATAATGGGTTATTATAGGATACAACCAAGATAAGGCTATTTTCATTCACGCTTAAAGACCGAGTCATGGCGTGAGTAAATATCTCTCTACCTAGAAAATGTGACGACATGGGAGTGGTTGGTACAAGCCTTTTTGACTAAGTAATTCCTCTTAACAAAGAATACAATGATCATAAAGGAGATAAAAAAATTGCAATAAAGTGAAAGGGAATTACTGTACAAAGCATAGAAAAGATTTAAAGAGTGGAGCTGCCTACACCATAACTTACCTACAAAATTCCTTTTGCAAACATTATACAATAGAGTAAATTCACCCACTCAAGGTACCATTAATGCAATAGTTATATATTCATTAATAAGGAAGATAGTTGATACTGCACACGATTTGTTGGAAGATATGGTAAACAACAACTGTCTATAGACATTGTAGAGGAGTAAAAAATAACCAAATTTTAAAGATCATAAAGGAGTGCTTATTGTGGATTCGGTGACAATGCTACAGATTGAAGTAGCCAACTTAACCAAATAATTAAATAGCTTAAAAACCACTTTTTCCAACCCACTTAAGGCAATACATCATAGATGTGAATTATGCGATCAAGAAGGCATGTTACAGGCTTTCTAGTGGACAACAACAATATGGAGCAACTCAATAATATAGGATCAAAACTTGTTTAGGGATGTAACAATCCATATTCTAATACTTATAATCTTGGGTTGAAGAACCACCTAAAATTTTCTTAGTCTAACAATGTAAGGAAGCAAATGAAAGCTCAAAACCCATTAGAATTTCAGCAAGATAAGCTCGGTTTGTTAGAATCGAAGATGGATAAGTTAATGTATATTTTGAATTTCAAATTCACGAGCCAAGATGAGAGTCAAAAGAGGATGGAAGATAAGTTCGATCAAATTACAAAGAATTATACATCTTTCATCCACAATTTGGAGGTTCAAGTGGTCTAATTAGGTAATGCATTGTCTATAAGGAGTGTCAGGAGTCTCCTGAGCAATACAAAATCCAATCAAAGGGAACAACTGAAGGCGATTACACTTAAAAGTGGTAAGGAGTTAGAAGAAGCAATCGAGAAGAAGGTCGACCCTTATACGATGTAAACCAAAAGGAGGTGGACAAAGAGGAAGAGAAGTAGGAAGAAGTTCCATATGTCTCTCCCCCTCTATATGTACCAAAGTTACCTTTTCCAAAAAAGCTAAAGAAGAATCAAATGATCATGCAATTTGCAAAGTTTGTAGAGAAGTTGAAGAAATTATAAATCAATTTGTCTTTTTGTGGAAGCTTCGGAGGATATGGCCAAGTAATCGAAACTTCTCAAGGATATACTATTAAACAAGCAAACTTGAGAGGAAAATCAAATGGACTCTTTGACAAAAATTTGTAGCTCTATAATTACAAGCCATACGCCTATAAAATTGAAGGATCCAATAATTTTTGCTATACCATTTATATTTGGTAATTTAGAATTTGCTAAATGTTTATTGACTTAGGTTTAAGTATTAATCTCATGCCTTTGTCAAATTTTAGGTTATTAGGGCTAGGAGATATAAAGTTGACTTACATGCTCATCTAATTAGAGAATCAATCTACAAAGAAATCATTTTGTATGGTGGAGGACGAGAAAGTCAAGGTGGATAAGTTCACTATTCTGGTGGATTTCATAGTGTTAGATTTTAAAGAGGATTAGAATTGTCCACTAATTCTTGGTAAACCATTTATAAATTTGGGAAGAGCATTAATAGATGTCTATAAAGGAAACTAATTCTTCATATTGGTAATGAACAAGTTAAGTTCAACATGAATAAAGTCTTGAAAAATCTAAAGGAGGGCAACGCTTACATGAAGATTGGTATAGTGGATGTGTATATAAAAGAGAAAAAGGAGAGCCATAGAGAAGAAGCTAATATCAAGGAGGTAAAAGATGAAGAAGAATTAAAGAAGGAGGATTTAGGTGATAAATTAAGGTAAGAGATCATAGGGAGAATTGAAGCACCCATACCACCCTCTAAGAGGAAACCACCCACTCTCGAGTTGAAGCCCTTGCCCATAAATCTTAGGTATACCTTACTAGGTAAGGTTCACAATGTACCCATCATAATTTCAAACCAGCTGGATGGGAAATAAGAGAAGAGAGTGGTAGAGACCATTAGGAAGAGGATGAGAGCTATGGAATGGAAAATATCTAATATAAAAGATATAAGTCCTAATACGGTGATGCATATGATTCAACTTGATGAAGGTTATAATGTGATGAGGGAAACAAAAAGAAGGCTAAACTTTTATATGAAAGAAATGGACAAGAAGGAAGTGGTGAAGTTTCTAGATGTGGGTATTATTTACCCTGTTTCAGATAATGAATAGGTTAGTCTAATACAATATGTTCCTAAAGAAGGAGGAATAAAGGTGATGGAAAGTGAAAAAAATGAGATGATTTTTACTTGCATAATCATAAGTTGGAAAGTTTGCATTAGTTATAAGAAGCTTAACATGGTGACCAAAAAAGATCATTTTCTTCTACTATTTGTAAGAATGTCAAAGTCAGCCCGACCAAGCCCTACCCATTTTTGGCCCAAGTTAGCCCCTAGCCCTTACTTTCAAAACAACATCGTTTTAAAAGTTTTTATTTAAAAAAACGAAGGACAAACCTATTAGGCCATATCCCGAGCCACGGGCCGGACAGGCCATCATGGCCCTTGGTCGGCCTAGCCCAACCCATTGACATCCCTAACCATTTGTGGATCAAATGATTGAAATGATGGCCGGACACTCATTCTATTGCTTCTTTGATGGATATTCAAGATACAATCAAATTTTTATCTATCTAGAAGATTAAGAGAAGACCATTTTCACATGTCCATATGGAACATTTATTTACAGAGGGATATTGTTTAGGCTTTGTAATGAACTAAGAATTTTTTAATAGTGCACGATGTCTATCTTTGCAGATATAATTAAGGACATTATGGAAATCTTTAAGGATGATTCTTTTATCTTTGGAGACTCTTTTGATCATCGCTTGACAAATTTGGATAGAGTTCTTCAACGATGTGAGGAATCACATTTGGTTGTAAACTGAGAGAAATATCAGTTTATGGTACATGAGGGTGTAGTTTTGGAATATAATATATTGTGCCAAGGTATAGAAGTAGATAGAGCCAAAATGAAAGTCATTGAGAATCTTCTACCACTGAACAATGTCAAGGGCATATGTGCATTTTTGGGACACATGATTTTATCACTAATTTATCAGGGATTTTCGTCTTATTACTAGACCTCTAACTAATTTATTGGTTAAAGATTTATCATTTAATTTTGATAAAAATTGTTTTCTTGCTTTCAATAGGTAAACGGAGGCACTCATTATAACACCTATATTAACGTCAATGGAATGGTCTTTACCATTCGAAGTTATATGTGATGCTAGTGATCAAGTAGTAAGCATTGTTAGGGTTATGGAAGGACAAAAGATTGCATGTTATCTACTATACAAGTAAGACGTTATCAGGAGCCCAACTAAATTACGCCACTATTGAGGAGTTGCTAGCAGTTGTATATGCATACGACAAGTTTTAGTCTTATCTTTTGTGGTCTAAAGTGATCATTTATACAGACCTTGCAACATTGCTATATCTCTTTGCCAAGAAAGAATTCAAGACTTATCCGATGGGTGGTGTTTCTTCAAGAATTTGAAATTGAAATTAGAAACAACAAAGGGAATGAAAAAATTGGTAGTTGATCACCTATCATATCTTGAAGGAAGGGAGGTGCAATAGGATGGAGAAATCACCCAATGAATCCTTGATGATGATAAACCGCCTATTAGTTTCATGGTAAAAAGATATAGTAAATTATGTTTTAGGTGGTATCCTTCCCCTTGATTTGTCTTATCAATAAATAAATAAGTTCTTGTATGAGTGCACTTATTATTTATGGGATGAACCGATATTGTATAAGATTAATGCTACATCTTAAAGGAGAGGAGGTGCAATAGGATGAAGAAATCAATGAACTATTCCCCGATGAATCCTTGATGATGATAAACTGCCAATTGGTTCTATAATATACCGATATAGTAAATTATGTTGTAGGTTGTATCTTTCCTCTTGATTTGTCTTACCAAAAAAGAAATAGGTTATTGTATGAGTGCACTTAGTATTTACGGGATAAACCAATATTGTATAAGATTTATGCTACATCTTTAAGGAGAAGAGGTGCAATAGGATGACGAAATCAATAAACTATTCCCCGATGAATCCTTGATGATGATAAACTGCCAATAAGTTCCATGATATATTGATAAAGTAAATTATGTTGTAGTTGGTACCTTCCTTTGTATTTGTCTTATCAACAAATAAATAGGTTCTTTTATGAATGCACTTATTATTTATGAGATGAACCAATATTGTATAAGATTTATGGTGATAAGTTAATTATGAGATGTGTTCCAAAGGAGGAGATGTTAAAAATGCTAAAACATTGTCATAATTCGAATTATGCAGGGCATTATGAAGCAAACAAGATGATAACTTGATTATTGGTATGTGGATTTTATTGGCTGAAATTATTCAAGGATGCTCGTAAGTATGTGATGCAATGTGATAGATGCCAAAGAGTGCATAACGTTTTGAAGAGAGATGAGATGGCCCTTTCCAACATCTTGGAGTGGAAGTATCTAATTTATGGGAATTGGATTTTATGGGACCTTTCTCATCCTCTATAGGGAACACATATATATTGGTAAGAGTAAATTATGTCTCGAGATAGGCAGAAGAAATGGAAACTCTAAATAAGGATGGCAAAGTGGTACAATAACCAGATCAACCTTTGGTGAAAGGATGATGACAGTATTGGATAGTTAAATCTTATACATGTGATGTATTGGATAGAGAAATAATTCATAAAAGGATGATACTTATATTTCATTAAATTACTAGTGACTTTATGTGTTATAGTCATATGTATTAAAATGAAGTGTTGATTTAAAAACTTTTGAAAAGTTTAAACTGTTTAAATCTAAGTAGAAGTTAAGCATTGAGAATGCTTAAGCACTTTGATAAGATCGTTGCTGTGAGTTTTAAATTTTCAGTTATCTATAATAAATGAGATTCTCTAGTAAATAACTTCATAACTAAATTCATAAAAGTATGGATTTATGTAAGAAGAAAAATATAATATGAGATATTATATGATACAATAATATTTCTTCTATAGCGATGCTTAGTACAAAGACTTGCCTTTTATAGTTCCAATTAAATCAATTAGCAAGATTTCATATTAGATATAAAAAGCTAAGTCTTTGAAAGAGTCAAAGTTAATGATTTAGGAATGTGACGCTTAGTTGAAGCATATATTATCCATTAAGTTTAGAACTAAAATGGATAATAAAAGGTTATGAGATATCCAAAAGGTTGGATATAATCTTACGGGTCCATTAAACAAATTTTATGATTCAATTTATACTTATAGGAGAATACTTCTCAAGATAAGGAGTGAGAGTAAGCTGAAATTTGAAAAGTTCAAATCTCATGACAATACATCTAATTAGAACTAGTGCTTTTGTTTACACATTTGATGTATAATTGAAAGGTTACGAGACATTGAAAGATTCTCTTTCTTAATGAATTCAAAGAGTTTGGTTTGTAAATGATTGTGAATTTATCATGTCTAAAAGAAAATCAATGGGAGTATAATTGTCATCTTCAGTAGGAGTATGTGGAGACATATTGCTCATAGAGAACAAAAATTCTAACTTTCAATTGTTGAAAATGTAATTGTCTAAGAATAACTCTTATTGGGTCTAAAAAGGTAACAACTTAATTCTGAGAATTAGATCTATAGAGATAGATTGGAAAATGTTCACATATTCTAAGTCCAAGTACACAGATAATGTACAAAAGATGTTTAGTATTTAAGGTATCAAATACTTGTAAAGTATTAAAAATATCAATTATTCTATGTATGAGTTGATAATTGAGTTCAAAGAGATAAGGATATTTACTTTAGAAGTAAATCCTAATTAAGGTCTATTTACTTAGAACAATATCACTCAATAATGGTAAGGTTCCAATGTAGCAATGGTTGCTAATTAAGCCATAATACATTTTTCGAAATGATTAATTGGATCAATAAGTTCTTTAGTGAACTTTATTTAGTTCTTTTCATTGTTCAAGATAGTAATGTACTATAGAACATTAGAGCCATTGGGCATACAAAAAGAGTTGAAGTCTTGTTAAAGATCTAAATATGTATTTAGGCAAATTTTCTTAATTACGATGATAATTAAGATGGAAGTTGTAATATTTAAACAAGTGTTCACTATAGAAAATCTTGTAGAATTCTCGCATTAAGCTACTGTCTCAACAGTAGCATGATTTTCATACGGTGATATGGTATATGATACTTAAACGAATGGCTTAGTGCAAGTGGGAGATCGTTAGTTTATTTCCCACAACCAATCAGTTGGTTGCAGTTCAGTAACAAAATAATTTAAAGCATTCTTTATCTTGTACATACTTAGATGTATATGATAAAGTCTATGGGATAATTATAAATTGCAAATGAAATTATAATGAGATTATAATGATGAGATTCATATTGTATTTATGTATTATCTCTAAATCGTTCCTACTCATTGTTCTATTAAGACTGGACATTAATAGAATGCAAAAAAACTAACACACGTTATATTTTTCCTTATAAAAGAAATAGTTGACCTCATAAACTAAAGTATGTGAATACTTAAACAAACATATGGGTGTTTGTTAGAGAACAAGTTCATTGAATTGACCCAATATGAAAAATCTATTTGGAACATTACTTGTATGTCTATGGAAATTTTCATTGTAATGATTGTATAAGTGATCATTTGACTTGAGGTTTCTAAAGTTTTCTTGTGTAGAAATTGCTATCTTTTGATACTACTTATGACCTATTCTAATCATAGGCTATTCAATCGATAGTCATTAGATATAGCATGAACTATATGGAGATAGTTGCATAATCTGTTAAACTTTCTCTTCATGGTACGATCATACACGATCTTAAACATATATAATTCTCACATATAAATTATCCTACCTTGATCCATAAATTCAATTGATGTTGATTCTCTTCAGTGTTTCTATTCTTTCTCCTTTCTTTATTACTTCTGTATTTTCTCCTTATTTGATGTTATGAGCAAAAGCGACTTAAACGGGAAGAATAGGACTAAAAGAAACGATGTTTATAAGTGATTTTTTAGAAAACCACCTTTTAACCACCACATCCATCATGTCAGTATTAAGCTTTAAAAACATTTATTACATGAGACATTAATAATCCATCATCCTTCCACTTGGCTCATGTAACATTGCCATCTGCATAAGTCATTTAAATTTAATGCGCATTGAATACATTAGTCATAATCAAGAATTAGAACTAATGTGAGTCATGGTGGTTGTATGTGATTTAAACAACATATTCCCTTCCATGTGCTACAAAGTTAGTTCTCTATGAAATGATCCATAAATGGGAAACACATAATTGATCAAAAATTAATGTCGATTCAAGACCAAAAAAAACTGTTATCATCAATCCATTCAATTCAAAATACAAATTCAAAAAACCAGATAAATCATAAACAAATTCAATAATGAGCTCAGAATGTCAATTACATTAAAACATAAACGTCATCATAATATGCATTAATGCCTACTATGCAATAATGCCCACATTGTCAATTTTCCCCATAAATATTTTTGGCAGTAATCTCTTAGTCAAAGGGTCAGTAATTATAAGATTAGTGCTAATGTGCTCAATTGACACTCTAACCTCTTCTTTAATGACAAAGTATTTCAATTCCATATGTTTAGCACCTTTGGAATACTTATCGTTTTTTAGAAAAGAAAACTACTGTGGAATTATCATAATAAATTTTCAGCAACCTGGCAATACTATTGACTATTCCAAGTCCTGAAATAAAGTTTCGCAATCACTTAGCTTGAACTATGGCCTCAAAGCACACCATAAATTCAGCTTCTATGGTGGATATAGCTATTATTAACTGCTTAGCACATTGCTCCTTCGGCTAAAAGATATACATAGCCAAATGAAGATTTTCTAGTATCCACACAACCGACAAAATCTGAATCTAAATATCCAATTACTTCAAGATGATCGGACCTCATAAAAGTAAGCATTTGATCTTTTGTCCCTTGTAAATATCTTAAGACTTTCTTTGCAACTTTCCAATGATCTAATCCTGGGTTACTTTGGTATCTACTAAGCATACCAACTGCAAAGCTAATGTCTAGCCTTGTACACATTTGAGCATACGTCAAACTCTCAACAACAGATGCATAAGGAATTCCTTTCATCTGTTTCTGTTCCATATCATTCTTTGTACATTACATGAGACTAAATTTGTCTCCTTTTTGAATTGGAACTGGAGACGATGAACATTTATCCATTCTGAATCTCTCTAAAACTTTATTAATATATGCTTTCTGAGACTAGGGATGGCAATTTCGGCCCAACCCAGCCCATGACAAAACAGCGTCGTTTTGTTACGACGCCGTTTTGTAATTTTTTTATTAAAAAAATATAGACAGGTCGGGTTTAGCCCGGCCCTCCCGTGGCCCAGTGGCCCATGGGCAATCTGGCTCATCGGCGAGCCGGTCCATCCCGGCCCGCAGAGATTGAGGCCAGGCTAGGCCGAGCCGAGGGCTACTCGGCCCCGACTCGGCCCATTGACATCCTTAGACAAATTTAATAGTCCTTGTGATCTATTCTGAAATATTTATATTTCGATAACATAGTTTGCCTCTCTCATATTTTTCATTTTAAAGTTGTTAGAGAGAAACTGCTTAGTCTTACTTAATAGACCAAGATTATTAGTTATGAGCAAGATGTCATCAACATATAAAATCAAAAAGATAAACTTACTCCCACTGACTTTCAGATATATACACCGATCAACAATGTTTTCTTTAAAACCAAAGAAAATAATAATATCATTGAACTTAAGATACCACTGGCGGGAAGCTTGCTTGAGTCCATATATTGACTTTTTTAGTTTACACACCATATGTTCTTTCCCTTCAACTGAAAAACCCATTAGTTGATCCATATATACATTTTCCTCCAAATTCCCATTTAGAAAGACAGTTTTCTCATTCATTTGATGTAGCTCTAAATTATAATAAGACACTAGTGCCATGATAATTATGAGAGAATCTTTCTTGGAAACTTGTGAGAACATTTCCTTATAGTCAATGCCATCTTTTTGAGTAAAACCTTTAGTAACAAATCTAGCCTTGTAAAGTTCAAGGTTGCCATGAGAGTCACACTTTGTCTTAAAAAATCCATTTACATCCAACTCTCTTGCATCCTTCAGGTAATTCTACAAGGTCGCAAACACCATTATGTTTCATTGGTTTAAGCTCATCTTTCATTGCATCTAATCATTTATTAGCATTAGCACTATTAATGGCTTATGAAAATGAAATTGGATCATCATTAATTCCTAAGTCATCTTCCAACTCTTGTAGACAGACCACATAGTCATTTGGAATAGCATATCTCCTTTCTCTTTAGGATCTTCTTAATGCTATTTCCTGTGGTTCTTCTATTGTAGGTTCATGTTAAATGTCAGAAGCATGTATTTGTCGCTCTTTATAATTGTTATGCGGTGCAACAATTTGAGTAGTCGGAACACAATTCAAAGGGACTTGTATTCTAACTTCCTTAATTTCCACATTTCGTGAAAAGTCACTCCCACTTGTTTCGCCATTTTCAATAAATCTAGCATTTCCAGTTTCAACAATTCTTGTACTATGGTTAGGACAATAAAATCTATATCCTTTATATTTTTCTGGATAACCAATGAAATATCCACTGATTGTTCTTGCATCCAGTTTCTTTTCTTGTAGATTATAAATCCTTATTTATATCTAGCAACTCCAGACATATAGGTGCCTTAAACTAGGTTTCCTAACAGTCCACAGTTCAAAAGGTTTCTTTGGAACTGCCTTACTAGGAACTCTATTTAACAAATACATGGCAGTTTTTAAGACATACTTCCATAATGATAAGGGTAAAGTTGCATTACTTAACATACTTCTAACTATGTCCATTAAGGTTCGATTACGCCTTTCTGATACATCATTTTATTGTGGTATACCTGGCATTATGTATTGAGTACATATGTTATGCTTTTCTAGGAATTTAGCAAACGCACCAGGGAGTTATCAACTTTCATCATATCTTCCGTAATACTCATCACCTCTATCAAACCTAACAATTTTCACTTTTCTATTTAGTTGCCTTTCAACTTCAGTTATATAAACTTCTAAGGCATTCACTATTTGAGATTTCTCATGCAGTAAATAGACATATCCGTAACGTGAATAATTATCAATAAAGGTGATAAAATATTTTTCTTTATCGAAAGAATTAATATCAAAAGGTCTGCATATATCGGTGTGTATAATTTCAAGAAGCTGAGTACTTCTCGTAGCACCTTTCTTTGTGTGTTTTGTTTGCTTTCCCTTAATACAATCCATACAAATATTAAGATCAGTAAAATCCAAATCTGGAAGAATTCCATTCTTTACTAATCTATCCAGTCTTTCTTTGGAATATGACCTAAACGCTTATGCCATAAGTAAGCAAAACATTCATTCACGAAACTACGTTTAGTTCCAACTTTATAATGCAAGGTCATAACAGTTTCAGCATATAAATTATCAAGACTCAATTTATATAAACCATCACAAAGTATACTAGATCCAATCATACTAGTATGCTTAAACAAACTAAAACATCCATTACCAAACTTAAAAGAGTATCCAGTAACATCAAGTTTAGATAAAGAAATCAAATTCCTACAAATACCAACTATATAAAAAATTTTAAATAAATCTAAATGATGTCCAGTATTTAGGATTAAATGGTAAGTCCCAACTGCTTCCATTGGAGCCTTTACTCTATTCCCAATGAAGATAAACTTCTTATTTGGGTTTGTGGTTTGGATCGTAAGGAATCCCTACATAATATTAGAAACATGAGTTGTACATCTAGAATCAATCCACCAAGTATTACGTGGAACTTCAGTTAAATTTGATTTAAAACATACATAAGCCTTAAGCTTACATTTCTTTTTGAACCAAGTCTTACGTCATGGACAACCCTTCTAGAAACGTCCAGATTTTTCACAGAAATGACATTTGTTATTGTTTGCCTTCTTTTGGATCTTAACAAAGGACTCATTGGTCTTTAGTGGTCCTTTCCTCTTTCTATGTTTCTTACGTACTTTCTTACTAGCTCTTTGATATTTCACAAAATGGATGGAAATATTTTCTTGATTTTTAAGTCTTGGTTCCTCCTGAGCTAACATACTGTGCAATTCATGCACATTCCATTTATCTTTCTTGGTGATATAGCTTATTTGGAATAGACCATACTCAGATGGTAAAGAGTTCAAAGTAAACTGTACAAGAGAATTCTCATCTACTTTCATTCCCAGAAACTTAAGTTTTACTGCAATATTTATCATTTCAATGAAAAGTTCATGCATAGTACGAGAACCATCAAATTTTATGGTGATCAAAGTACATATTAGTGTCCTAGCAAGAGATTTATCAGATGTTTGGGAGCGCTTTTCCACAAAACTCATAAATTCTTTAGCACTTTCAGTTTTGGGAAGAGCTGACTTGATGTTGTTTGCTATACTCATTCAGATAAACATCAAGCTCAGTCTGTTTGATTTTTCCCAAGTTTATATGAGCCTTTTCTTCGTCACCTAGTATCAGTAATAGCAACAAGCTTCTCAACTTGAAGTGCCAAATCAAGATCCAATACACCAAGGTAAAATTAGACTTGTTCACTCCAGTCAGAAAAATTTAGCCCATTAAATATTAGTACAAACGAAAATTATGAATGTAAAGACATATGGACAGAAACTGCAATAAATACACGCCTAACATTAATGCTTTCAGTCACAAACTAGCATATTATATAAATTCAGATGAAAGATTATGTTAACAATTAATGTTTATTAATGTTCTCGTTTAGGTGATACATCAATGCACACAATAATCATAATGATGCCAATAATATTTAACATTATTAGGTAATGATTCATACACTACTTAAAAATATTTATTATCTTTGGATAAATAAGTAAAACTAATAGTGTATTTACATTACCAAACGATCATATTCATTCATTATAAGAACAACCAATTAACCTTTGTGTAATTCATAAATTTCTTATAATAATGAATTTCAATTTGCTCTTAGATAAACATCATTTATAGCATCAATTTTACGAGTGAGTGATTGAAAAATTCTAGTCAATTTAGAACTAAATTAGCTTAAAGATTTGATCACTTTATTAATTAACAAATCTAACATAATATTGTTCCAAATATGATAAATCCATAAAACATTAATTATTCAATTATTGGTTATAGAAACAAGTTAACGTGCATATATTTCATCCTCATTCACATTAACATGTTTTTTTTCACTGTTTATGCATGCATAATTACATTGTTCACATGTATTCATCTTTAATTGTTTAATACACTGTTTCATGTACACTAACATAAATACATGCACTTCGTCTTTTATTGTTTAATAATATTAACACCATTTACTGACGTACACTAACATAAATGCATGCACTTGTTTAATAATATTAACAACATTCAAGTACACTAATATAAATGTATGCACTTCATTTTTTATTGTTTAATAATATTAACACCATTCACTCACGTACACTAACATAAATGTATGCACTTGTTTAATAATATTAACACCATTCAAGTGCACTAACATAAATGTATGCACTATTCATCTTTTATTATTTAATATTATTAACACCATGCATACACTGCTCACGTTCACGTTCACGCATCTGCTATTAAAATAACCAACGAACGTTGATGCATATTTTATTAAAACAACCAACGAATGTTCATGCATCTTTTATTCACGCATCTTTTATTAAAACAACCAATGGATCTAACAGCGACGTAACAACAATGATGCACCGTCACACCAGCTGCACATATGACTAACGCTGCAGGCATCAATGTCTTACGCTACCAAGGGAAACATTATCACTGGTAACGCCTTGATCATCACCTAGAAAACACATGCATTTCTCATGTACTTGAAAAATAAAATTGCCCTATATATATATATATATCGGTTTTGTCCAAACAGAAAAGCATGAAAATTTTCAAAACCGAAAACGTAACAGAGAATCATAAAGTTCATAACCAGATGCTTTGATACCACGTGCTAAGTACTTTCTCTTCATTATACGATTATACAAGATCTTAAACATATATATTTCTCACATATAAATTATCATACTTTGATCCATAAAATTTGATTGATGTTGATTCTCTTTCATGTTTCTATTTTTTCTCCTCTCTTTATTACTTCTGTATATTCTACTTATTTGATGGTTATTGGCAGAAGTAACTTAATAGGCAAGAACAGGATCAAAAGAGGCGACGTTTATAAGTGGTTTTTGAGAAAACTACCTCTTAACTACTACACCCATCATGTCGGTATTAAGCTTTGTAAACATTTATTACATGAGACATTAATAATCCAACATGTTGATCTTGAATCCAGTAATGCCTTTAGGAGAGTCATGCACAAGGGTAACCTACAAAAAACAAAGAAAAAAAGCCAATCCTTATGAAGACGTACACGAGCTATCGAGCTATAAAATGACAACTTTCACGATGATGGTTCTATTCTGTGCTACTCTGTTATGCCTTCTAACACCAGGATACCACGCAATGGTTAAATATGACACATCTATCAAAGGCTTTACTAATGATAGCTTATAACAGGTAGCTTTAATATTGTTTGCTGAATGTAGTAGGTGTTAATTTGTAGGTATAGTAACCTTTCTAAAAGAGTAAATCTACCATGTATGAACTCATATTTCCTTCGAGCAATGAATTTCGATTAAAAAAACCATGTTATTCTCATAGGAATTTTAAATTCTTTGTGTTTAAATTATTGATTTAGTGGGAATTAAAATGTTGGTTGATTATTAATTAACTATACTATTCTCAAAGCAATTTTAAATTCTTTGTATCGAGAATTATGCAAATGCGTTTGTATTTTTTTTATTAAAATAAGGACCAACTTTACATTCAATAATCACTTCTCACGAGCACACGTAATATACAAGGACCGAGGTGGCATGTGTTATATTAGAAAGGCTCGAGTTTTTATCTAGTTATGCAAGTTTTGAAAGTAAATAGTAAAATAAAAATAATTGAGATAAAATCATGTAGGTAGGTATTTATCGCGTAGATATGATCATTAATATCGTCTATATTTACCGGTACCATACTTCTGTAATTTGCTACTAGTTCTTATTCATTAGTTGAGAAGTGATTTATAAATTCATGAACATAACGTTTCAGCCACTTTACCAACAAACTGCGCAGACTTTAGTGGAGACAATTGATGAGTAGCAGAGACAGACATTGGTCAAATTAGAAAGGTAAAGGGTCAGCGTCAAATATGAAGACCTGTCGGATACGAGAGGCCACCATTTCCATTATGAAGCTGCCATGTGTCTATAATCCAACTTGTTGAGAATGACAAAACAAAAGGACAGCAAGAAGGCCGTGTGAATTATCTGCGTTTTTATTATCAGCTTTGGTAAGAACCTCACATTTTTCTGATGTTCAGGAAATCCCCAACGTAATATCTCAACAAACACAACTTGCCCATTTTCCAGTTTATACGTTAAGTATATTTACGTTCTGAAAACTGCTAGAAGAAAAAGTAATACATACATATATATGCTCATAATTTATTTTTTGAAGATTAGTAAGTGGTTGAATCATATTTTTATTTTTTTCAAGATTAATAAGTGGAATTATAATTTTCTTCCTCATGATTTTGTTTCATAAAAGTATATTATATGAATTTATGATTTGTTCTTAATGTTGGATTCATATGATATAAAGATGAGTACAAATATTTGAATGCTAAGTACTTGTAATTTAGGAGTGATAACCCCGAAATGTTGGTCAAGAGCTTTATATTAGAGGGGAGAGATTACAGTGGAGGATGCAAACATATATACATGTTGAGGAGGTTTAGATAGAAAGAAGGTTATCCTATAATTCTTTTAAATATTGATTTATGAATAGTTTTTATGTTATTTTTAAATATTTCTTTAGTGGAGATGGAGCTATAATGTTAATATGGGAGGATGAAAAACTATATTTTGTAATCATTTTTTTTTTTAAAATGAAAATTTCATTAACTTTAAAAGAATTACAAGAATGTAAAATAGAATGTCATTTACAATGATAAGTCTAGATAGAAAGAGACAAGTACAACTCAGTCAAAACATAAGTAAACAATACATTTCCATCTGTAGATTACAACAATATCAATCTAAAACCCGTCTCCATATTTTTCTCAATGCTGCATTCATTTTTCTTAGGCATGAGTTTATAAAACTCCCTAATTTAGCAATAAACAAAATGAGCTAGCTCATATTTATCTACTTTAGTTCCGTTGAATAACCTCCTATTCCTTTCTCTCCGGTTAAAGTAAATTGACCAATTTATAGCCAAACTCAAATTAGCATGTTCTCTACCCTTGTTTATAAAAAATTTATCAGCCTAAACAAGTATGTCGAGTCACTCCTAAGTTAAAGTAAATTGAGCAATTTATAGCCAAACTCAAATTAGCATATTCTCTACCCTTGTTTATAAAAAATTTATCAGCCTAAACAAGTATGTCGAGTCACTCCTAATGAGGACATTGCAATCCAATTACTTGTAGCATTTTGCTTCAAATGACACTAGTATAATCACATTTAAAGAAAAGGTGATTAATAGTCTCACATTGTAAGTTGTATAGCAAACATATATGATTTATGGCTCCAATCAATCTATCTTTAGTTTTCAACCTGAGCCTGCTATAAGCTAAGTTACAAAAGAGGCCTTAAGCACCCAAGATCCTTTCCATACAATATAACCAATCAACTCTAAGATGATGCTAAGTAATGACTTTAAGACAACTTTGATTAGTGAAACCTCTACCTTTGTTAGGCATCTAGTGGGAAATATCATCTCTATTAGTGTCAGGGTAGTAATCGGGTAGATATGATCTAACTCTTTCACCACCTCTAAAATAAATAAGCCAATTATTTCTTTAAATAATCACTTTCACCAAAGATTGAGTAGGAATTATATTAATGAAAGGAGAAATTTCCTCCCTTAGAATCAAAAGGCTATGTAAAGACTAATTATCAAACCAAAACCAATAGGAAAGACCATCCATGTATGAGCTTTAGTTAGAGGATGTATAATTTGCCTCTTTTTAAGCATATGAATGAAGTACCGGAAGTACTCCTTTCTTTAATCTAATGGCCAAAAGTTGGAATGCTTGAGGTATACTTCATTGATCCACTTGGATCAAAGGGATTCCTTATCTATGAATAGTCTCCAAATTCTCTTAGCAACTAACAAGGTTTGACTCTACTTTAAAGAAATGAGCCCAAACCCCTTCCTTTTTGGTCCAACAAAGATGTTCCCATTTAATTTTAGCCCCTCTAAAATTGTCAGTAGTACTTGTGCGTAGGAAGTTTTTAATACTTTTCATAAGCTCCTTATTAATCCTTTTAGGCAAGAATAAATATGAGCACTAGTGAATCTGAAGGCTTCTAACATATAGGTGATGAGTACAAGTCTCCCTACATAAGATAGAGACTTATTTTGCCAGGAGGGTGCTCTTTTTCTATTCCTTTCCAGAAGAGGGAGACAATCCTAATATGTTAACTTCTTGAAAGAAATAGGAACATTCATTCCTGTCAATAATACCAATCGCGCAGTTAAATTAACATCAAATGATGCATGCATTATGCTCTTTTAAGTTGATATCAAAACCTGAAAGATTACAAAACACTTTAGCAGAGTTGAACAAATTTGAGACAGATGAGGAGTTAGTCCTGGAAAGTAATATCAATTCATCTACAAAAATGAGATGAGTAACTTCCAAAGCTTTGCATTTGTGATGATATTTAAAACTAGAGCAATTTTGAGTATTTTTCAAAATCAACCTTTTAAAAATTTCTAAAGCAACCACAAAAAGATAAGGGGAAAGGGGATATCCCTGTCTAATCCCATTAGTTCCTTTGAATTATGTGTTAGTAGTGTGCCCTAGGCCAATGGATATTTGTGATTCATGTATTAACATTATGACTTGTTAATAATATAT
>JANZXP010000001.1:20203239-20230930 GCA_027576715.1 Erythroxylum flavicans
AGAAAAGAAAACTGTTACAAAATTATCACAATAAAATTTCAGCGATCTGGTAATATTATCGACTATTCTAAGTCCTGAAATAAAATTTCGCAACCACTTAGCCTGAACCATGGCCTAAACACGCCACAAATTCAGCTTCCATGGTGAATGCAGCAATTATTGACTGCTTCGCACTCTTCAATGATATTGCTCCTACGGCTAAAAGATATACATAGCCAAATTTAGATTTTCTAGTATCCACACAACCAAAAAAATCTGAATCTGAATATCCATTACTTCAAGATGATCGGACCTCCTATAAGTAAGCATGTGATCTTTTGTCCCTTGCAAATATCTTAAGACGTTCTTTGCAACTTTCCAACGATCCAATTCGAGGTTACTTTGGTATCTACCAAGCATACCAACTGTAAAGCCAATGTCCGGCCTTGTACACGTTTGGGCATACATCAAACTCCCAACAATAGATGCATAAGGAATTCCATTCATCTTTTTTTGTTCCATATCATTCTTTCGACATTGCATGAGACTAAATTTGTCTCCTTTCTAAATTAGAACTGGAGACTATGAACATTTATCCATTCTGAATCTCTCTAAAACTTTATTAATATATGCTTTCTGAGACAAACCTAATAATCCTTATGATCTATTTCGAAATATTTCTATTCCAAACACATATTTTGCCTCTCCCATATCTTTCATTTCGAAGTTGTTAGACAGAAACTGCTTAGTCTCATTTAATAGACCAAGACTATTAGTTGTGAGCAAGATGTCATCAATATACATAACCAAAAAGATAAACTTACTCCCACTAACCTTCAGATATACTCCCACTAACCTTCAGATATATACAATGTTTTCTTTAAAATCAAAGGAAACAACAGTATAATTAAACTTAAGATACCATTGGCAGGAAGCTTACTTGAGTCCGTATATTGATTTTTCAGTTTACACACCATATGTTCTTTCCCTTCAACTGAAAAACCCATTAGTTGATCCATATATACATTTTCCTCTAAATTCCCATTTTAAAAAGCAATTTTCACATCCATCTGATGTAGCTCTAAATCATAATGAGCCACTAGTGCCATGATAATTTTGAGAGAATCTTTCTTGGAAATTGGTGAGAACGTTTCCTTATAGTCAATGCCATATTTTTGAGTAAAACCTTTAGCAACAAGTCTGGCCTTGTAACGTTCAAGGTTGTCATGAGAGTCACGCTTTGTCTTAAAGACCCACTTACATCCAACTCTCTTACATCCTTCAGGTAATTCTACAAGGTCCCAAACACCATTATGTTCCATGGATTTAAGCTCATCTTTCATTGTATTTAACCATTTATTAGCATTAGCACTATTAATGGCTTGTGAAAATGAAACTGGATCATCATTAATTCCTAAGTCATCTTCTAACTCTTGTATTCTAACTTCCTTAATTTTCACATTTCGTGAAATGTCACTCTCACTAATTTCACCATTCTCAATAAGCCTAGTATTTCCAGTTTCAACAATTCTTATACTATGGTTAGGATAATAAAATCTATACCCTTTAGATTTTTATGGATAACCAATGAAATATCCACTGATTGTTCTTGCATCCAATTTCTTTTCTTATGGATTATAAATCCTTATTTCTGACTAGCAACTCTAGACATGTAGGTGCCTTAAACTAGGTTTCCTACTAGTCCACAGTTTAAAAGGTCTCTTTGGAACTGCCTTGCTAGGAACTCTATTTAACAAATAAATAGTAGTTTTTAAGGCATACATCCATAATGACAAGGGTAAAGATGCATTACCTAACATACTTCTAACCATGTCCATTAAGGTTCGATTTTCTGATACACCATTTTGTTGTGGTGTATCCGACATTATGTATTAAGGCACATATGCCATGCTTTTCTAGGAATTTAGCAAATGGACTAGGGTATTGTCCACTTTCATCATATCTTCCGTAATACACACCACCTCTATCAAACCTAACGATTTTCACTTTTCTGTCTAGTTGCCTTTCAACTTCAGTTATATAAATTCCTAAGGCATTCACTACTTGAGATTTCTCATGCAGTAAATAGACATATCTGTAACGTGAATAATTATTAATAAAGGTGATAAAGTATTTTTCTTTACCGAAAGAATTAATATCAAATAGTCCACATATATATGTGTCTACAATTTTAAGAAGTTCAGTGCTTCTCATGGTACCTTTCTTTATGTGTTTTGTTTGCTTTCCCTTAATACAATCCACACAAATATTGAAATCAGTAAAATCCAAATCTGGAAGAATTCCATTCTTTACTAATCTATTCAGTCTTTCTAATAGGACCTAAACGTCTATGCCACAAGAAAACAGAACATTCATTCACGAAACTACATTTAGTTTCAACTTTATGATGCAAGGTCGTAAGAGTTTCAACATATAAATTATCAAGATTCAATTTATATAATCCATCACAAAGTATACAAGATCCAATCATACTAGTATGCTTAAACAAACTAAAACATTCATTACCAAACTTAAAAAAGTATCCAGTAACATCAAGTTTAGATAAAGAAATCAAATTCCTATAAATACTAGGTATATAAAGAGTTTCAAATAAATCTAAATGATGTCCAGTATTCAGGATTAAACAGTAAGTCCCAACTACTTCCACTGGAACCTTTACTCTATTCCCCATGAAGACAAATTTTTCTTTTGGGTTTGTGATTTGGATCGTAAGGAATCCCTGCATAGTATTAGAAACATGAGTTGTACATCCATAATCAATCCACCAAGTATTACGTGGAATTCAGTTAAATTTGATTCAAGACATACAGAAGCCTTAACCTTACCTTTCTTTTCAAACCAAGCCTTAAGTCGTGGACAATCCTTCTAGAAGTGTCTAGATTTTTCACAAAAATGACATTTGTTACTGTTTGCCTTCTTCTAGATCTTAACGAAGAACTCATTGGTCTTTAGTGGTCCTTTCTCCTTTCCATGTTTCTTATGTACTTTCTTACTAGCTCCTTGATATTTCACAAAATGGATAGAATGATTTCCTTGATTTTAAGTCTTGTTTCCTCCTGAGCTAACATACTGTGCAATTCATACACATTCCATTTGTCTTTCATGGTGTTATAGCTCATTTGGAACGAACCATACTCAGATGGTAAAGAGTTTAAAATAAACTGACAAGAAAATTCTCATCCACTTCCATTCCTAAAGACTTAAGTCTTGCTACAATATTTGTCATTTCAATGATATGTTCGTGCATTGTACAAGAACCATCAAATTTATGGTGGTCAAAGTACCCATTAGTGTCCCAGCAAGAGATTTATTAGCTGTCTAGGAGCGCTCTTCCACAAAACTCATAAATTCTTTGGCACTTTCAGTTTTGGGAAGAGCTTACTTGATGTTGTTTGCTATACTCATTTGCATAAACATCAAGCTCAATCTGTTTGATATTTTCCAAGCTTTATAATGAGCCTTTTCTTTATCACTGCTAGTATCAGTAACAGCAGCAGGCTTCTCAACTTGAAGTGTCAAATCAAGATCCAATACACCAAGGTGAAATTGGACTTGTTCACTATAGCCAGAAAAATTCAGCCCATTAAATATTGATACAGCTAAAGCTTTTGAATGTAAAGACATAGGGACAGAAACTGCAATAAATACACGCCTAACATTAATGCTTTGAGTCATAAACTAACATATTATATAGATTCGGATGAAAGATTATGTTAACAATTAATGTACATTAATGTTCTCCTTTGGGTGATACATCAATGCACAAAATAATTATAATGATGCCAATAATATTTAACCTTATTAGGTAATGATGCATACACTACTTAGAAATATTTATTATCTTTGGATAAATAAGTAAAACTAATAGTGTTTTTACATTACTAAAAAATCATATTCATTCATTATGAGAACAACGAATTAACCTTTGGGTAATTCATAAATTTCTTATAATAATGAATTGCAATCTACTTATAGATAAACATCATTTATAGCATCAATTTTATGAGTGAGTGATCGAAAAATTCTAGTCAATTCTTAAAGATTTAATCACTTTAGTGATTAACAAAGCTAACATAATATTGTTCCAAATTTGATAAATCCACAAAACATTAATTATTCAATTATCCGGGATAGAAACAAGTTAACATGCATATACTTCATCCTCATTCACGTTAACATGCATTTTTTTACTGTTCATGCATGCATAATTGCACTTTTCACATTCATTCATCTTTAATTGTTTAATACTATTAACTAACATTGTTTCATGTACACTAACATAAATGCATGCATTGTTCATCTTTTATTGTTTAATACTATTAACACCATTCACGTATACTAACATAAATGCATGCAATGTTCATCTTTTATTGTTTAATATTATTAACACCGTTCACGTACACTAACATAAATGCATGCACTGTTCATCTTTTATTGTTTAATACTGTTAACACCATGCATACACTGTTCACGTTCATGCATCTTTTATTAAAACAACCAACGAACGTTCATGCATCTTTTATTAAAACAATCAATGACATAATAGCAATGATGCACTGTCACACCAGCCGCACACATGGCTAATGCGACAATCATCGACACTATCTTACTCCACTAAGGGAAACATCATCGCTGGTAGCATCTAGATCATCACTGAGAAAACACATGCATTTCTCACGTACTTGAAAAATAAAAATTGCGTAGTATATATATATATATATATATATATATATATATATATATATCAGTTTTGTCCAAATAGAAAAACATGAAAATTTTCAAAATCGAAAACATAACGAAGAATCATACAGTTCACAACCAGATGCTCTGATACCACATGTTAAAATTTCTCTTCATGATACGATTATACAGGATCTTAAACATATATAATTCTCAAATATAAATTATCGTACCTTGATCCATAAATTCGATTGATGTTGATTCTCTTATGTGTTTCTATTCTTTCTACTTTCTTTATCACTTATGTATTTTCTCCTTATTTGATGGTTATCGGTAGAAGCAACTTAAACAGTTTATAAGTGGTTTTTGAGGAAACCACCCCTTACCTACCACACCCATCACGTCGGTATTAAGCTTTATAAACGTTTATTACATAAGACATTAATAATCCAACATGATGAAGATAGAATTCATCATCCTCAAGTAATTAGAGAGAATATTTCGTTGTTTTCGATTATTATTGATTCGAGAAATCCTTGACCGAGATATAATGATGCTTTGTGTATAGTTTACAAATATCATTAATTGAATCAATAACTAATGTAGGAGAACTAATATGATTGGACTCAAAAAGAGTAAAAATTAATTATATGCTCTGTCCAATCGAAACATTGTATAATGAGAAGATTGAATTATATGGAAAAATTATGTACGGAAAGGTTAGTCAAAACTACTTTGACATTCTTAAATATTTAAGAGGTTATGATTTGTTGCAAGGTGTCAATTTTGATATATGATTATAAATTTTTTAATTGGAAAATTAAAGATAAATTAAAAGAAGCTTTAATTTATCTAATTTTAATTATGAATTAGAATTATAATTTATAATCATTGTCAATATATTTAAGAACCTAATAGGTCAAACATAAAGAATGGATTGAAGAAGACAAAGATATTTTTAATCAAGTTGGAATTTATTGTAAATTTTAAGAAACTTCTTAATTAAATATGAAATATTTAATAAATATGGATCAATATGAGATATTGGATCTTATTTGAGCATAATTGGTTTAATTGAAATTAAAATTTAATTTCAATGAAATTATCAAAATGTTCAAAACTTATTATAAATAGATTTAAGCTCTAAATGAAGCTATTGCTTAACCCTCTCTGTAAGAGTTATATAGTTATCTCAATCTGTTAAGTGGATACTGTTAGAGGTTGGACACTTATGTGACTATGGTGATTGAGATGAATCAGTTTCAGAAACAGTTCGAAAGATACAACAAGAATATGATCAAGCTTCGAAATAAGGTACGAATTAAGATTCTTACTTTATTATGATTTAATTGTTAATCATTTTATATAATTAAAGTGATCTTGGTTTTCGGACCGATTTTCCGACACTTTTGTCGGCTTTAAATTCTGAAATCTTCTAATTGTCTAGGCAAAGCTGCATTCTTTTAAGCTTGTATGGATGTTGCAACATGAACATATATTTTGTTTACGATGAAATTGTAATCTCCATTCTCATGGCAGTACCCTTGTTGACCTGCTACCAACTGGTCCTTAGTAAGGAAAATCACCTAGTACGCCTGAGTAACAAAGAACTGAAGGATTGAAGAACATTGTCCCTGCTGATATGGAAGGAAGCATGCATTATATTTGTTAAATATCTTATATGAGAAGAAGCTAAGTTTAACAGAGATCTGAAAACTTCAAGAAATTTAAACATTGTTAGTAAAAACTTAAACATGCTTCCAATAGTAGTACTGTCATTATCTATTATTGCTTCCATTAATAATTTTATCTCTTAATAGTTCTCTTGTTTTTCCATTTTAGATTTTTGACAGCCCATATCAACCTTTCCCCAAACTCAATTTGTAGTTGCACCCATTGATTTAAACCAAATCGAAAGATGTATGAGGATAAAATTTTGGAAGATGTTCCTTCTAGTTCTGTTTTTTTTTTCATTTTTATGTTAAAAAGATTGTTCCCTGGTGGAGCTACGTCTTGGAAAGATACAGTACCAGAGGAGCCGGTTACTTCCGAACGGCGCGTCAGGAAACAATTCAATCCATATCCGATAGTTCGTACCAGTCGTACACAATATTTTCCTTTAGCAGAACACAGCGTTTACTGGGGTTGTTTTGTGCTGAAGATGAGGTGCAGAATCTCATGTTTAGATTGGAGATAATGAAAGTCCGACAAAGAAGATCACACTCCCAAATGAAAAATACCAACATGCAAATTGCCATGCTAAATGCACTGTTTAAGAACGCAGGGAAAGAAGAAAACAAACATCAGGGACAGTCCAAATGCTGGACAAGTCAAGGAGGTCCATTAAGGATCAGCAGTTGTAAAAGGGGAAAAAAGGAACGGAGTGAAGGCTTATCAACAGAGAGCTCCCATTAATCATATCTCAAAAGTTCTTTCATTTTGTACAAAGAAAAACTTCTCTTCTTTCTCCAATCAATAGTAAATATACAAGGAAATTCTTCAAAGTACAAAGATTTTGCAGCTACAACACAAATGAGAGACAGCTGGTTGGTTGGTAGTCTCAATTAGAATTGGCAAAATACAGTCGAACGGTTCAAAGGAACCAAAATAGAGGGAAACAAACAAGATCAGTTAGAGAAAACTGGTTGAGGCTGTTAACATATAGTCATAAGATCGCATCTAGCTAGCCAAGTGACTTGGACAGCTGTTGAACATACTATGCCACATGAATGCTTTAGAAAGCACCATCTCAAGCTCTTGGTGTGTCCAGTTCTGAGTTGGAAGGTGTTGAAGGAACATAACCATCTCTTGGAAGTCAAGCTTCTGGAGCTTATCCGACCACTAAGACAATTGTAACAGCAGAGTTAAGAAATTAGGTTCAAAAAATCTTTATGACAGTGATATTTAAACCCGCTTACTAGACATGAAAACATAAGCTTAAACCATAAGAAGATTGAAGGCACGACAACAATTTAAACACAAGTTCTCAACCAGCAAACCGCCCAGTTTCTAGTGCTTAAATAGCATTTTTGATGCATTTCAAACCACTCTTAGTAATGTGAAATGGTGAACCATTGCAAATATGCTATGTTAGTAAAAGCAATTCAAAATGCCAATGAGTCAACCACAGTATGCTGTTTGCAGCTTTCTTTTTAACTGAAAAGTACTCTGAGATGTTAAAGAATAATAAATCACCTGACTAATTAATTTATAACAAGTTTTGATATGGACTCAAGTACTTGTGGTGGTCCAAAAAAAGTCCCTATGTCACTCACCGTCAAGAGAAAACTTGCAAATATGTACACAAGGAAATCCGGCAAAGCATCTCCTTCAGCAAGGTATGTGTCCCAGAGGCGAGTAACAAGATGAAAAGGTATCTGATGAAGCACAGAAATGTCATCAGCCAAAGAATAATACCCTAAAAGCAGTTTGGATAATTCCCTCATTTGGACTTGAAAGTAACATCAATATCATAGTGTAGTCCAATTTTGTCAATTGTGTGATGTGCATAAACTTCAAACACAGACATAACATTATTGCACAAATTAGTGATACAAAGAAATCAAACCTCGCGTATTAAAAGACAGTTGAACCAACGGAAAGCAAATTGAAGAAATTCAAGCCCTTGCTCTTCCATGTGCCTTGAAACAGGTTCTGTTGACATCCACAACAACATACCACTCAATAGGACACAATTGAGTGGGAAAAGTGTGAAGTTTTAACTAATTTCTGTTATATGGTTAGCATCAGAAGTAGGAAAGGCGACATATTTCATCGAGGAATTAACAAAACATGAAAGCTAATTTTTGTACAACTAAAAAGATTTGCTTCTGCAATCTGATACACAGCGAAGGAAGCAAAATATGCCCCAGATCTTAAGCCTCAAGATAAAAGATACAAATTGTATTTACCGTCAATTCGCCTCACCAATTCCTTTAACTTAAATACCAATCTCTGTATCCCTGGCTGAGCAAAGGTATAGTGGTCTTGCATGCCATCTAGTAACTTTGACAGGCACCAATAGCAGTCAGCCTCTATGTTGGAGATTTTATCAGGTGATAGGTCAGAAATTGACCAGTTATCTATGTCTCCTTCCAAGTATTCGGACAAGAAAACAACTAAAAATGGTGTAGCAAGATCATTTATCCCCTGAACATATCCACTTGCTGGATGACGAATAGCCCTGTTAAGGAATCAAGAAACATTAGCACTGAAAAAAAATAAAACAAGTTACCACTGACATAACAAAACAAATATCCAGACATTCAAAAACTGAAGCATAAGCACATTTTTTCTGTTGCTAAACCAGAATACAAGTACTAAGAATCATATCCAAGAACTGCTGCATAGTGCATTGATGCAAATTAAAAGGCTATATCTTACAGCAACCAACAAAATTGGGATACAAATTCCTATGAAGTCTAAGGCCAAACAGAGAACTTCAAATTATTGCATAAAATAAGAGAACCTAATCAAATATCCCCAACCAAAACACATCTACACAAGTAAATGCACAGTTCCTTTCATAATTAATATATAGCAAATTCATACCGACAAAACAAAATTTATCACAGAGCATGTCCCATAATTTAAGGAGAAACTACATTACGATCAAAAGCAACAATTGGAACAGAAGATCTTCAGAAATCATTGGAAAAAGTCCAGATGACTATGTATACAGTCTTCAATTTGAGCAAACAATAACAACTCCAATCAAGCAAGGGGTAAATTTTGAATGTTTTGACCACGATATCTAACCATGTATAGAGAACACGTTCCAGAGATTTCTGAACTTGTGGTTGCTGAAAGAAATTGACGTCGGGTACAGTTCTTGGACAGTCAACAGAAATCTAAAAGGTAAAGGAAAAAAAGAGGATAAAAAAGGCATAAAGGAAATCACAAGTGATTTTCTAAAATTCAGTCATCAATGCAAGTACCTGCCGAAGCATATTTATTTCATCATCTGAACGTTCAGTATCTGGGATGTCATAAAACTGAGCAACTGAGTCAAGATACTCGAGCCGTTTCCTCTTAAGAACTCCCTCCCTTCTATCTGAATTAGGTGGTGCATATCCCTGTCGTCAGTTAATTATTTTTTAATTTTAAATATGCAACAATAAAAGCATAGGTTGCCCAATGACAAGATGCTGCTATTTATTCAGTGTACAAGTTAAAAGAATTATCATAACTTGAAATTAACAGCCAATCAAGCATACTAAGCACAATATATAAATGAGATACACATGGCCTCTAAAGGTCCAATATAAAATGATGAATTAAAACTAAAGATACCAAGCATGGTTGTTTTAGAATATGCAAATCATGAAGATTTTGAGATTTGGCAATCCGATTAGGTGTCGACTCAGATGCATTGTTACAACATCAATTCAGATGACTAAGGCTCAAATCCAAGATCACATTTACTCCATTTCTCAGTGATACCAATATCATAGACTCACATCTGTAAAGTCAATCTCAGTGTAGAAACTCTATGGAACAAGAACAGATCTCCACAAGTCTGCTCAAATTTCGTCATAATTTAATTTTCCAGGTACATTCTAGGTACTGATGACTAAGCTGAAACAGAATAAAACAACTCCTATCTACGTAGTCTATACCTGATTGAGGACACTCCAGCCTAATCCTAACAAAGTATCTAGAGAAACAATCCGTACTTGTTCTTACATATGGGTCCACAGGACAGGCAAGTGCCCATGAGACTAGGTTCCCCATTGTCTATACTTATCATGAAACATATTACATGATATAAATTAACCAGCTATATGAATATCCAACTTCCTTATCAGCAAAGAGTAACAATGAAAAACTTCCAGTGGTGGATGCAACACATTATACAAGAAGCAGTGAAAATGAGCAGCAGTTATATTATAATAGCATCATAATGAAAAGAAAATCACACCAAATACATTAATTCATTAAGCAACATAAAAATTGGATAAATATGAATGGGGAATGTTGTTGAATGCACAGACGCACCAAGAGAAGCCTCCACACGGTTGGACGCATATATGGTGGTACGCCACTCCAAGCTAATTCACGCAACCTCTCTGGATATGAATTTAAGAAATTAAAAATTGAAAATAAGGAATACTTTCATCCATGAAAGAATAGATGACATTGCTCAGCATATGAAGTTAGTATATATATGTGAAACTGGAAGATACAGATTAACTCCCATTAATGGTGATACCACAAGCAAATTTTCTTTACAAACACATTCAGTTGTCCACCTGAATTGCATGTTAAAAGCCACCATTAATTGAGATAAAAATAATACTAATCTAATAAAAAAACAAAAAGGACCATGCAAAAAGTATGCACCGCCAACTGTTTCATTGGTTTGACAAAAATAAAAGAAAGAAATAGGATGCAACAAATTGTGTGAAGTATCAAATTAGATTACAGAAGCACCATGTCTTCATGTTCATATACACGTCCAGTTTGCCCTTACAAAGCTCGTTACCAATAGATTGTTTCTATAAGAACTACTACCTAACATGTGCTACTGACAAAATTCTCATTTGTTCAATGCTGTATACTGGTTGTTCAATATCTTCAATGAAATAGAAGAGGCAAACAAGTTTTCAGTTTTTAGCACTTCGATTTCACTAGGTCCTGAAAGGAAAAAGAACAAAAAGAAGCTTCTGAAAGATCTAGAAAAGCTGCACACAGCAACGTACCTAAAATGATCATTGAGGCAGATAGATCCTTATTGAACTTCATAACTCGTGCCGAATCTGTAGATCTGGCTCCCATGGGGGACTTCTGTACTTCGTTTGACAGAGTCTCAATATTGGAATTTGTACTTTTTAACTTGACGACACTTGGACTACTATTTGGATTACTAATGCTATCAGCTTCAGCCTGCAATACGGATAAGATTTTTCTCATAGAAATCTAAACAGCTAAAGATTGACGGGGTAAATCCTAAACATGAGGCAATAATTCACAACTTGAAACATTCAATATACCACTCTCGCCTTGTCCATACGATCACTAGTTCCAGCATCATTTCCAGAAAAACTCCTCCCAAAACTTGGAGAACGGTCTTGTGGACTTAGCTCCTCTGGAGGATCCGACCTCCTGGTCAGTAATACTTTACCAGGAATACTGCGCCCTTTGAGCAACCTTCATCGAATAGATAAAAAGGAAATAAGCTAAGCGCCTTTGCCAATAGATTTATCAAATTCACCAAAGCTAGCGAAATATCATATCAATCTCATCAACCCCACCATCAAATCCGAGCAACGAGTTCTCAAATTAAGAAATCACAAGCAAATGGGATCTCAAATCTAACAATAGTAAAACTGAAGCAAAAAAAGAGCTCGTTCTTGGAATGATGGAACCCGATGAGAATTTTTCCGTGCACTAAAATCTAGGAATTTCAATAAAAGGTTGAAAGATCTGAGACATTTCGCCAAATGGGCATCTCAAACCATGCTCAAAACCAATAATTTGCAAGAGTGAGTATGCAAAACAATTCCTTGTACATACCCTTGTACGTTTTTGAGTGTTTGATTGAATCTCGAATCCAAACTTGAATTGCTGTTGCTTGTCTCGTCGTTGTTCTTCATGACTAATCTTGCTTGTTGTGGCCTCTGTAAAATGAAAAAGAAGAGCCTTTCATTATAATTCTATTTGCTCCTCTTTTATTTCTGAAAAAACTAAAGGATCACAATCAAATGGAGCATGCACTTCCCTTTTCTGCTAATGTTTTCATTTTTATTCTTATTTTTTATTATATGATTAGAAAATAAGAATGAAAGTTAAAAGGATAAACCGAAATTACACCTTCGTAAAATTAGCTGGTAAATAAAATTAAATAATTTATTTTAATTAGTTGAAAATTTTAAAGTTTAATTAAAAAATTTATTTAATAAAAATAAATTAATTTTTAAAAATTTATTAATTTACAAAAATTAATGGATCAATTATTTGATTAACTTTAACAACATAAATTATTAAAATAAATCAAATTAAAAATTAAAAATATAACTAAAAACTTCAACGGTTCAAAATTTTTACGATTAAACTAAATTAATTGTGAGCAATCCGTATTGTTACATAGAAGAAAATGTGCGTCAAAAATAAGTATTCTCCACCTTAATTTTTTCATATGACAATTGTTAATTTCTTTCTTTTTCCCTACTTCTACCTTTTTCAATAATACCACATTAGACTTGGTATAAGATTGGATTCTGATACAGTGTTGAACTGATGCTAGTTAATATTAGGTACTATTTCGAACAATTTTTTAAATTTATAAAATAATTCTTAAATTTTTAAAAAATTGTAAAATAATCCTTCAATATTATACTATATAATTTAAACCAACCTTGCCTAAAAAATCAAAATAATAGAAATTAAAAAAACAATAATTTATTTATTTTTCTTAATATTATTTTCACATATTCCACATATATATGATAACTCCAATTAATATAAAAAAGATTATTTTGTCATTATAGAAATATAAAATTAAGAACAATACAAAGTATTTAAAATGTTACAATTTTATCATATAATAAACAATAATTGCATCAAGATATCAAATAAAAAGAATAATTATTATCAATAATAAAAATATTTTCTATCTTAATATTTAATTTTCAATAATATATATATATCTAAATTTGTAATTGTTATTAATAATAAAATATAGTTATATTTAGATTAACAATTTTAAAAAGAAATATAAAAATTTAAGGCCTCTTAATTTTTATTTTAACATATTTTTTAAGCATTCTTTATAAAAAATATAACCATTATTTATTATATGAATTTAAATATTATATTATTAATAATAAAAAAAGATGACGATGGTGAAAAAGATAGAGAGTGAGAGTCTGATAGAAAATAAAGAGAGGAAGAAGAAGGTAGAGAGTCGGGTGTGGTGAGGTGGGTTTTTAAAAAAATTTCATTTTTTGCAGAAATATTTTTGGTTTTTTTTTTAAATTTTAGTATCAGCCGATGTATAACTAGGATTTCAAATGCTGACGGTTTCAATCGATACCAGATGAAACACGTCAAAAGTCGATAATATTATGAGATTTATCAGACTGTTTTTAATACCTCACAAGAAATTAGTCGATAATATTATGCTACTCAACAATTCAAATTCAATTCAAGTAAAATTTCAACGTATTTTAAATTTTTTAAAAATAAATAGACTTTTGAATATTTTTTAAATTCAAAAGTGAACTCAATTTGTGTAGAATGCAACCAATTTTCTTATCACAAATCAACTTACATATCAAATTCAAGCAACTTTATAAATAGCCTCCAAAAGTACATTATTTGAAATTTATATTTTGAGAAAGTTCACAAAATATTTTGATCAATTCAAAATAGTCGAGGCATGTCTGGCCTTAATAATAAGCTCATGTTAAGACAATATTTAATCATTGATTTAAAATATTTAAAAATTTAAACCTACAAGAATTTATATAAATAAATACACGTTTAAATTGAATCAAATACTCTATAATTTAATACAAATTTATAAAAAAATAAATGTAAATCATGAATGAATTTAATAACAAAAAAAGTTCCGCACACAAATTTACTCTAATTACCTTCATCGTCATCACTTAGTCCGAAATCTCACAACAAAACAAGACTTGGAGAAGTCCAATAGTAAACAGTCTTATCCCCCACAAAGTATAAAGACTGTTTTTAATAGACCCACATGTAAATATGACATGAAGAAAAAAATAATATAGTAATAATACAAAAAAGACAAAAAAGTAATGCAAATTAAAAGAATAAATAAATAAAACAAAATGCATAAAATAAATAAATAATAATAATAATAATGATAATAATAATAAATACTTAGTAATAATTTAAAAAAGTAAATAAATAAATAAAATAAAATAGATCATAATAAGATACGAGTTATTTAAGGTTAATAAACTACAGTCTCTTTGGAAACAGTGATTAGATATAACTTTGCGTACTTCTAAGTCTCCACATATCTCGTACATCAGAATAAACATTGTTGTTATTGAAACTAAATAAGTTATATAAGATTTCAGCTAATTATGTTAAGAAACTATTAAAATCCTAATCATTATCAGGTATATTCAGGACAACTAAATTATAATTTTATTTCTTTTTAAGAGATATTATTTAGATAAATTGAAATTTTAAATTAATCTTAAAGTTGTTTTCATTTCTTTAATATAGAAAAGATAGAAAGTTAAAAAAATTGAAATCAATCATTTATTATAATTAATTACAATAATTTTTTTGATTTAGTTTTTATTCTAATTATTGTATATTTAAAAATGATTAATTATTTTTAATTAATATATAAAAATTTTATTTCATTTTATTATTTTATAATTTAAAGATGATATCATATTAAAAATTTAAATTTCTAAAAAATAAATATTTTAAATATAAAATAAATACGAAAAAATTATATGATAATTCTGAAAATATAAAAAATCAGATGTAAAACGACAGCGTTTGCCTGGGAGTGGTCAAAACCCTACTAATTTCCTACTGTCCTTTATGCCAGTCAAATTCTTCGATTTTGTACTCAAGTCTCCTCCTCACAGGATATCACTTCTCTCCGTGAACGCCCTCCTGAGAAATTTCTTCCTTTTTTTGTTCCGTTAACCGGAGAAGAGAATGGCTGCGGATGGCGGCAGCCTTGAGCAATCGCACAAGGCTCACCGGTCGCGCCAGGCTGGTCCATCTGCCAAGAAAAACTCGAAATCCGATAAGAAAAGGAAGAAACAGCTTGCAGATACCGCAGGAGATCAGAGCAAACAAAACCCTAAGGTGTCTTTTCGTTTTTCTTGTATAAACTTCTGTTCTTGCATTGACTTTAATAGTCCAGTTTGTTTGTTTTTGTGAATGTTTAGGAGGAAATAACTTGCATATGTATTGTGTGTTTAATGTGTTTGGTTTAGGCATTCGCTTTTAGGTCTGCCGTAAAGGCCAAGCGGTTACAATCAAGAGCGGTAGAGAAAGAGCAGAAACGGCTTCACGTGCCAATTATTGATCGAACCTATGGCGAACCGGCTCCTTATGTTGTAGTTGTGCACGGACCGCCTCAGGTATTATGCTAGTACCACTGTTTGTTACACTTAGGAGGTTTGGTGCTTTTGTTTACTTTATAATCATAATGGTATTTGTTAAATGATATAATCTGTAAAGTTTTGAACTTCTGGGGAGAACTTCCCTCCTTTTCTCTTTTAGTTGTAGAAAATTTGAACTTCTAAAGACATGGGGTTTATCTTTCATTGGTTTAAATAGAATTGAAAGCTAATTTATGAGAATGAAAAATTAAAACACGATGCATGGCTTGTCCTTGAAAAATTGGAAATTTCATCTCTTTAATGTTGGGTTCTAAATTTGGTGGCAGGTAGGGAAGTCACTTCTGATAAAGTGTCTTGTAAAGCATTACACTAAGCATAACTTGCCTGAGGTTCGAGGACCAATAACTATTGTATCAGGTGTGGGTTTGCATTATTCTCACAAGGTACAGATGCAAAAGGATATTTTATCATTGTTGTGTTTTGGAGCTCACTGGATTCTGTAATTATTTCTTTAGGCAAGCAGCGAAGAGTTCAGTTTGTTGAATGCCCAAATGACATAAATGGTATGATTGATTGTGCGAAGTTTGCTGATCTAGCACTCCTTTTGATAGATGGAAGTTACGGTTTTGAAATGGTGAGGTGATTTTTGTATGACGTCTGCTTCTTAGCATTCTCTTGTTCATTTCATGCAATGAATTATGTACACTTTTTCAAATGGTTTTAACTTTCTGTAGAACTAAATTATGGTTTTGTATAAATTTATAAATCTGATTTGCTGATTCATCGCCAGTTGTTAGTTGCTGATATTGTAGTAACAGGACCATGGTTGTGCTTACTTATATTTTTCTGCTGAAAGAAAAGCCATTTTCTTAAGACTTTTGAATCTCCCCTCTTTTCTGAGGTGCAAAGGAGTTGAGAGTATGGATTAGCCTCCATTATAGGATAGCAAGTACTTAATTTTATATTCTTTTATGATGCAGGAAACTTTTGAATTTCTAAACATTTTGCAAGTTCATGGATTCCCAAAGGTTATGGGGGTCCTTACTCACCTTGATAAGTTTAATGATGCTAAGAAATTGAAAAAAACAAAGCAACGTCTCAAGCACCGTTTCTGGACTGAAATATATGATGGGGCAAAGTTATTCTACTTGTCTGGCCTTATTCATGGGAAGTAAGTATACTGAATTCACATACATGTTATTATGTGTAATTTTATATATTAGGTCATTGTAGAAATTTCATTAATTTGAAAAATTGCCTAAATGAACAGGTATTCTAAGCGTGAAGTTCATAATCTTGCACGATTTATTTCTGTCATGAAATTTCATCCGCTGTCCTGGAGAACTTCCCATCCATACGTTTTGGTGGATCGCTTTGAAGATGTAACTCCTCCTGAAATAGTGCATCGGAACAGTAAATGTGATAGGAATGTGATATTATATGGGTATTTGCGTGGCTGTAATCTGAAGAAAGGAACAAAGGTGTGCTCTCTTAACTGTAACTTTTCATTTAGTTTATTTATTTTATAACAACCATACAGCGTTTGTTCAAGCATATTTTAGGAGTTGTCTATGATTGATGTGCTTCTCATGGTTTGAATGTTAAGAGTTCTATACTTTAGTTAAACAATTACAAAAAACTAACTTAAACATTTATATTTTATTATTTGGTTAAATTCAGAATAAAGTTTCTGGTTGGACTAAATTAAACTTGAGCCCTAGTTTTGATTTGTTTTAGTTCAAAATTTACAAAATAAGCTTTTCAGATGTCTCACATATACCATCAGAACAGCCAGCAGTCCTTGTCTTTTCTCCTTGAATTATGATCTAATAAGATAGTCTGCATATAGGTACATATTGCTGGTGTTGGTGATTATCATTTGGCTGGTGTTACTGCCTTGGCTGATCCATGCCCTCTACCATCAGCTGCCAAAAAGAAGGGGCTGCGGGACAAGGAAAAGCTCTTTTATGCTCCATTGTCTGGGCTTGGGGATCTGCTGTATGATAAGGACGCAGTCTACATTAACATAAATGACCATTTTGTCCAGTTCTCAAAAGTTGATGATGAAAATGATGGAAAGGCACTCAAAGGTTTACATTTCCTTACAATTTTGTTACAAATATTGCCTTTTATCTGTAATCACCTGTCTTGCTTTAATCATTTGCTTGAAGAGTACAATTATGGTGTCCATGATTACCTCAAGACTTGCTTTCCTTTTTGATTGTAAATAATATATCTTAAACTTGATAGAGATTTTTCCAAAACTTGATAGAGATTTTTCCAAGTTATGTCAATTTCCTAGTTGCAATCCGTTGATCAAAGTGTTATATGATCTTAATAGTAGGAAAGGAGAGAGATGTTGGTGAAACCTTGGTGAAATCGTTACAAAGCACAAAGTATTCAATAGATGAAAAGTTGGAGAATAGTTTCATTACCCTTTTCGGCCGAAATCCTACTGTTTCTTCTGAGACCCAGATCGACTCGAAAGATAGGCAGACAAATCATATAGAACCTGATGACTTATCTCACGAAAGTGATGATCAAGATCTGGATGATTCAGATTCTTCAGATCAGGACGAGTCTACATTGGAGGATGCAATGAAAAATGCAGGAAATGATAGTTTGGATGTAGAGCATGGTGATCTTCCAAAACGGCGAGTGAATTTCAAGGATCAACTTAAGGAAAAATCTGAGTTTCATGATGGAAGGATTAGGAGAAAAGCTATGTTTGGAAATGAAGCTGATCTAAAGGTAAAATGCGGTGCTCTATTTTCTTGATGCAATATCATGTGTCAAAGAAAGGAATTTAAGGATCTTTTCTGTTTCGTGTGTTGTGTAATATTATCAGTTTTTCCTCTGATAAGTAATTAATGTGGTAATTCTTGAAGCCACATTATAAAGAAGTTTACTCCCATAGTCACAGCTTCAAAATAGATCTTTCAAGTACAGATCTTGTAGTTGAGGTGACTTCTTGGTGTTAATCTGAGTTAGCCACTTACCAAAGACTTAATTTACTCTTTTCTTCACTTTTTCATTAAAAAGAATTCACTTTGTGTCATAATGAATCATTTTGCATCTTATTGATGTATTTATTTATCAATGATTATACCATTTAACTCTGCAGGATTCAGATGATGATGCTGATAGTGATGATGGTGCTGGTGGCAGTAAGCAATCATATTCTGGTTCAGATTTTTCCGAGGAAGATATAGAGGATCATGATAAGGATGGTACTTTCTCCCGCAAACTTTTAGAAGTTGCATCTGCTAATGTTTATCACAACCTTCATAAAATATTTGAGATTTTGCATCAATAGATGTGATACTATTGAAGTATAACTGTTCAAAGATACTTTAGGTTGCTCTTTTACATGGAAATCGCATAGGATGTGTGACTTATTTTCTTATATTTTATTTTAGAAGATGATATGGGAAATGATTCAAAGTGGAAAGAGTCACTGGTGGAAAGGACTCTCTCAAGACAAAATATTAGTCTTATGCAGCATGTATATGGGAAACCTTCATCTTTTTCTGTAACACCGATGAATAGCAATCAAGATGATGGTGACGGGGAAGAAAGTGATGGAGATGAGTTTTTCAAGCCAAAAGGTGAAGGAAACAAGGTTGGTGCAACACTTTGGACGACATTTTCTGATAATATGTGCTAAGTAAGCTGATAGAAGATATGCCTTCCTTCTCTGTTTTCATCAGACTTTATATACATTTGTTTCTTTATTTCAGAAATCGCGAGAAGGTTTGGATGGTACTAATTTCAATTTTGAGGACTGTTCTAAATTTACAAATTATGGAGACCTCAAAGATTGGAAAGAGGAAGAGGTTTATGAAAGTATCCGTAACCGCTTTGTCACTGGAGATTGGTCAAAAGCTGCTGAAAGAAATGAAATCTCTAAGGCTAATGGCGATGATGATGATGATTCAGTCTATGGTGATTTTGAGGATTTAGAAACAGGTGAGAAGCATAAGAGTGTTAAGATGGATAAATCCGGCAACGGTGCGCTGCAGAATGAAGATGATGCTGCAGTCGAGGAGAGAAGGCTGAAAAAACTTGCTCTTCGAGCAAAATTTGATGCTCAATATCCTTTTAATTAAAGTTTTCATAACAGTGGATTTTATAAGTTAGATTGGTTTGTTGTGATCTCTAGTGCCATATGTTATCTCTATCTAATGATGGACGAGAGCTGTGCCAGCTGACTTCAGAACCAGAAGTGTGTTCTATGTTATGTGTAAAATTGGCTTTTGTGACCTTAATTTTAGATTACATATGATGGATCTGAATCACCAGAGGAGGAAGCTGATGGGAAAGATGGAACTAAGTTTCACAGGGGTCAAGCTAGTGAAGGTGGATATTTTGACAAGGTAAGGTTTTTGATACACATTAAAACAAATATGCGTACCAATGTTTGGATTAGTGACTTATACTTGATTGCGGTGGTTAATTTCTCTAGTTGAAGGACGAGATTGAGCTACAAAAACAAAGGAATATAGCTGAACTTGATGATCTTGATGACGAGACTCGGTTAGAGATAGAAGGCTTTCGGACTGGGATGTATCTGAGGTTGGAGGTTCATGGTGTTCCTTTTGAGATGGTTGAACATTTTGATCCTTTTCATCCACTTCTGGTCGGAGGTGTTGGCCTTGGCGAGGAGAATGTTGGATACATGCAGGTTCGAAAATGTTAAACAGTTATCTAATGCTATTGGCACAATTATTTTCTCTTTTTCTTTGTATAATTTCATGCGTTACTGATTTCTTCTATGTCAAATGGTTTGTCATTTGGGATGTTAATGCTGCTTAAAATTGTTTTGAACTTTTACTTGGATAGCATAGGAAATTTAAGGTGCAGTTACTTTGCTTCTATCAGCAAAGGTTTTTACGTTAGTGCTCTGAGTAGATTTACTGCTATCTTTTCTCAAGTCTTCATACAAAACAATTCAGCCTGTGTCAAAAAAATTTAGAGAATGTAAAAGGTTGGTTTTTGTGGAAGACTAGCATTGTAAATTTGACAATTTTAGAAATGTCATTTTCCCTTCCTGTAATGCTTTTATACGGCTGCAAAAGGTGAAAGTCAAAAACTTGTAATAAAGCTGATAATATTCTGAGTTTTGAGAAGAAATAAGTGCAAACAAAAAAAAAAACAGAGATCAATATTTTGCAGTTTGCTGCTATTGATCATGTAACGTTTCCTATCAGTTATTAAATATTCTGATTTCTTTTCTTCCAGGCTAGGTTAAAACGCCATAGATGGCATGGGAAAGTGTTGAAGACAAGAGACCCTATCATTGTCTCTATTGGTTGGAGGCGATACCAAACCACTCCTGTCTATGCCATTGAAGATTGCAATGGAAGGCTTCGCATGCTTAAATACACTCCAGAGCACATGCACTGTGTTGCCATGTTTTGGGGCCCCTTAGCCCCTCCTCACACTGGAATAGTTGCTGTCCAGAGCCTATCAAACAATCAGGTTAACATTTCTTTTGTCATTCTTAAATTGGGAAATTTTATTTTGGTCCTTGGGAATTTCATGTTCTGTTGGCGATAAATGAACATAGATAATCAGTGGGTCATATTGCAAAAGCAGGTCAAGTTGGTACTTCTCGTTTGTAAGTTGGAGAGTCTTGGAGAATAACCTTTTTGTAGTCTATCACCTTAATTTTGTATGTATTTTGGATCATTTGCAGAGTGAAGACATACAGGCTTATGAATTATAACTAATTTTTTTAAACATATCATGTTGATATCATCATTTGAAACCTGAAAATGAAAGCATAATCTCATACAGAAAATGATAATGACAAACTAGTTTCAGACATATTTACATGGAAGTTGGGAGATCCAGATAAGGTCCTCAAGTTACCTGTATTAGTGGAATACCTAAATGTGTCGATGTGGAGATACAATTGTGTGAATGGATACAATTGTGTGAATGGATATCTGACGTAATGATCAAACTGATCCTATGTTGAAGCTGATAGCAAAGGTATGGACAATAGTTGAATGTGGTTGGAGATTTGGTTAGGTTTGTTGTTCTGTTCAGATCTGTTCCTTGCCTGAAAAATATTCATTAGAATCTAATCTGGCGAGGCAAATTTTCTTTCATCATCTTTCTTTTTTGTCTGTTTGAATGAAGTAATGTCTAGTGGTTGGATGCCCTTTTGTCTTTTTAAAATGCATGCTTGAAATGTTATTTCGAGACAGCTTTTTGTCTATTATTATTTGGATGGTGAAATATATTGCTTTTTGTTTTTTTACAAGGTAAAGTTTTCCTTTTTCCACGAATGTCAAATTTTCTTCTGCCCCTAATTAGTTTCATTTGATTTTCAGGCACCATTTCGAATCACAGCCACAGCAGTTGTGCTCGAGTTTAACCATGCAGCAAAAATAGTAAAGAAAATCAAACTGGTTGGTTACCCTTGCAAGATATTCAAGAAGACTGCACTTATTACAAGCATGTTTACATCAGATCTTGAGGTTGCTCGCTTTGAAGGTGCTGCAGTTCGAACTGTCAGTGGGATCCGGGGGCAGGTCAAAAAGGTAAATGAATAATTGCACTATTTTCTTCATTTTACCATTGGATTCCTGAGGAAGCTGTTTCATTTCTCTAACTGTTAAATTGAAGTTCTAGATTTCCTTGATAACTCAAATTATAGAGAATTATTGTTCAGTTATCATAGTTCTTGGTTTAGTTGTTGCATGTGCTTTTCATTTTATAAAACTGAAAAAGCTGCTATTTGCTTTTCTTCTAAGCAGGTTGCAAAAGAAGAAATTGGTAACCTACCCAAAAAAAAGGGAGGGGCACCAAGGGAAGGGATTGCTCGGTGTACCTTTGAGGACAGAATTCTGATGAGTGACATTGTTTTTCTTCGTGCATGGACTCAAGTTGAAGTTCCTCAGTTTTACAACCCATTGACTACAGCCTTACAACCTCGCAATAAGACCTGGCAAGGGATGAAAACTGTGGCTGAATTGAGGAGGGAACACAATCTTCCTGTTCCTCTGAATAAAGATTCACTCTACAAGGTAGTTGCTGTTATGTGGCTGGTAACCTTTTTTAGTCTATATTTACTGTTCTACCAACCCCCATAGTAACCCGTTCCATATCGGATATTTGATTGTTTGTTTCAGCCAATTGAAAGGAAACCAAGGAAATTCAATCCTTTGGTAATTCCCAAGTCACTACAGGCAAGCCTACCATTTGCATCCAAACCCAAAGATGTACCGAGACGAAAGCGGCCACTTCTTGAAAATAGAAGAGCTGTTGTCATGGAGCCACATGAGCGGAAAGTTCATGCTCTTGTTCAACACCTTCAGTTGATCAGAAATGATAAGGTATGTACTTCAGCAACTTCTGAATGATCCTTTTTAACTGTTTGTTTCATTATGCAGTTCCTGGATTACGGTTCTTTTACTTCACTAAAGCCCTTTCTCCATCAATTTATATCCTCTTTGTAATTGCATTTGCTTTTGACTGGACCAATATTGGAGTGAGAAAATTAGGAAGTTTCAGCTTGCATTAATGTTGAATAGCACCTACATGTGATGGCGGTGTGGAGCGGTGAAGTTGGTTCTCCTGTTATGTATGCAATTATTAGCAGTTAGGTTTTATGAAAGCACTCAGTATGTGGAAAATTGACTTAAAAAGTATATGATGCGTAAATTATCACTTCACCTTCACATTTTTAGCTGTATGTACATGGGAGTTTTTAGTCTCTTTTTGCCTTGGTAGAATCAGCTTAGTGTTTCGAAGGAAATTTTTGATTTATTGCTGATATGTGGTTGCAGATGAAAAAGCGAAAGCTCAAGGAAGAACAGAAGAGACGGGAACTTGAGGCAGAGAGAGCAAAGGATGAGCAAGTGCTGAGAAAGCGTCGGAGAGAAGAAAGACGGGACAGATACAGGGAGCAAGATAAACTAAAGAAGAAAATGCGTAGAAATTCTGAAGCATGATAGTTGCAGAAAAGAATTATTCCTTGAAGTTGTTGCAAATCAGGTTCATGAATTGATTTCAATCAAGAAACCTGGAGCTCACTGAATCCAGAATGTTGAGCTTTTAAGGACAAAAGCCGACCAGTTGTGGATTGCTCTTATAAGGGTGAGTGATTCAGAGTTTTATCGCCATGAAGCAAAATTTTGCTGAAATGTTGACAGCAAGAAAGCTAAATACACTAGAAAAAGCTTCTTTGGGGATTCCTCAATAGGCATTATTTTTGGCTAAGGTACATCAGTGGTGAGGCGACTTGTGTTTTGAGCATCATGGCCAAGCAAAATTATGATATGTCTGCTAACAGTGGAATGCAGTTGCATACAGACCCAATCGTATTGAACGCAATTATTGAGAACATTGAGTGAAATAGGCTTTAAGGTGTAACGTTATATTGGTTGAGTGTATCTGGTACCATTAATACACAATAGTATTTGCAGCCGGTGCTTTCAAAGGCTGTAGTAGAACAGAAGTTCCTTTTCTTGGGAATCATCCTTTGAGGAAGAAGACTTTGATTGCTATAGTTTCTCCAAGTTTCTCTTGTTTACAATTTGGTTTGAGAGCTATGGAGTGCCAAATTTTTGGGATCTTTTTATTTTAGTTTTAAAAATTTTTAATTAAGTGATTAAATTTTTTAAATCTGAAAGTAAAATTGTTCACCTTCTTCCCCCATCTCATCAAGCATTTTTATGGCTTTGTCTCTCTCCCGTAGGAGATGATGTACAATGGGCAAACCAAAAGGCAAGTGTTTTTATCATTTCGTCAGCACTAATTACATCCTATTACACACAGGCATAACTAAGCAACACTCTCTACAATACCTTACTATAGTATACACTCTTCACTGACTTTTCCATGATGCGCAGCAGCTGGTGCGCAAACTTTCTGTATCGGTGTTACGTTCCTTGAAACCAAGCTTACGTATCCATTTCATGGGCAGATGATGAAGGCTCAACTCATTCTAGGAACATAATTTTGTTTCATCAACTGGGTCTTCTTCTACATCCTCATTATTAACTACAATAGTGTCCATAAATCAATAACTTAGACAATTGTGAAGCTCATATCTCACATAAGTACAGACATTCTACAACTTACCAATGTAGTTGCGTTTTTTTTTTAAGGTCAGACAAATTACAAATGAAGGCCAAAACGATAAGGATATATCTCGAGGAATTTTATAAATGTCCATAAATCAATAATTTTGACAATTGTGAAATTCATATCTCACGTAAGTACACATTTTATGACTTAACAATATAGTTGAGCTTTTTCTTAAAGATAAAACAAAGTTACAAATGAAAGGTAAAATGATATCTAACACAAATAGAGGATATATCTCAAGGAAATTCCTAATTGTTCACAAAAACTGTTATACTAGCATTAAGCTTGGTACCACACTTCTTTTTTTTTATTACGGAGGAAAGAATTCTACTACAACACTATCGCAGTACTCTGCGATCTAAAACTCCTTGCAGATCCTTTTAAAGAAGCTCTCTACTTTCCGTTGGAGGATCCTGAAGAACATGTAGTCCTAAAGTTGATAGCAAGGTTAGATTAACCAAGTTATCGACAATCTGATTCTCTTCCTTATAGACGTGTTGATGCTAAACATCTCAAGCTCGACACATTAAAGCCCTAATACTCTGCACCAAAAAATTATGCTTAATCAACATCAGTTTGGAGGAAGAGAGAATGTTGGTTCAGCACCTTTTTTTAATTTTATTTAAAATAGTACATTTAATAATATAGTGTGTAATTATTATTTTATTAATACAACTATAAATCATTTTATTTAATTTATATTTTTATAGTAATTTACCTTGAATCATCATAACGAATTTATATCAAATTAATAAATATAATGTTTTATTTTATGACATTTCGTAACATTTTTATATTTTCATAATTTTATAATAAATATAAAAAGATTAATTTCATAATGGATAATTATGCTCTGTAGACAAGTTGAAACATTTGAATTAAGTCTAAAATAAATTCATATATTATCAATGCAGATTATTTTGATGATAATTCATTATTCACTATAAAATTTTAAATAAAACTAATAAATTTTAAGTTAAAGGTTTTACATTTTCATTCCTTTTGAAATGTAATTATTTTGATTCATATCTTTTACAAACTCGTTTTCTAAAATTTTTTAAAAATTTTAATCAATACTCCTTACTTTTATCATATAATTAATGAAATAGAAAATACTAATAATCATCTAATAATGATAATATGATATAAAATTATCGTAATCATAATAAATAAAAACTTTTCTTAGTTTTTGTGATGTAAATGGTTTTTATAAATTGAAAAATCAAAGAATCATTATAATTATATGTATAGTTTTTAATTATAATGTATAATTTTGAAAACAGATAAATTGTATTATATTTATAAATTTAAAAAAACTTACTTAAAAATTTACAAACGCTTACGCTGGATCACCAAAAAGACGATGGGGAATGTCAAATCACAAGGATCATACTCAAAAACCCTACATTCAAGCTCATATGCATTTATACCTCCGTACCTAACACGACATCTAGTAAATTTTTACGAATCCCGAGTTCCTACTCGCTTTGTTGCACATAAGTGAGGCAAATCCGACGGTGGCAAGGCCTATTATGCCGATTAAAAAGGTAGGATGCAGCCATGGAAGATTAAGGAAATGGAGAGTGGAGATTGAAAAATAAACGAGAAGGAGAGGAAATTAAACACTACTGTTGAGGCAAAATGATAGATTGAGGAGGGTAACATTCCAAAGAAGGAGGGATATTATTTTCAGACAATAAAAAACTCACAACTCATAATAGACAGCAATTTTCAGGGTTTGGGATTAGGAGAATAGATAGGGATTAGGGAGTACCGAGTGTAAGAGAAGTAAAGAAAGAGGCTTTTAGTATTCTAGACTGAGAAAATTAATAAAACATGGAGAAATTTCATTTTGTAGGCTAAATTCTCAGTCTGTGATTAAAAAATTTTTTGGTTCGTGACGTGGGAGAAAATAGAAGGGACTGCCGGATGTAGGACACCCTGCCGTCATATTTGGCGGGGTGTAAAATAACCCGCCACCTTCCATAACGGGGTAGAACACGTGGACACCCCGCCATGCAGGATGGCGGGATGGCCGAACGTGGCCAAGCCCACGTGGGTTGGCGGGATGGAGCCACCCCACCATTGTCAATGGCGGGGTGCCTTTTGGAGAGAGGACCACCCCGCCATTCACAATGGCGGGATGGTCAGAGCCCGCATCCATCGTCTCCACTCTCTTACGAAATTCTTTTTTTTAGATTTAGTTTAATTTAAAGTTTTATATTTTTTTAGGGTTTAGTTTTGTTTAGGGTTGTCATTTTTTTAGCATTTAATTTTTTTCATTTTAGGGTTAAGTTTTATTTAGGGTTTAGAACATCTATACAAATTAAATTTGAAGTACAAGTTTTAATTTATTTTGTTTTTCCTGTATTGAAATTATTTTGACTTAATTTATTTTTTTTTACAAATTGTATAATATATACATTTGAAAAATAAAAAATATTTAAAGTCAGTTTTATTAAAAAAGGCAAATCAATTTTATTGCATTAAACAAAATAACTACTGTACATGACTTGAAGAAGGACAATTTGAAATATTATGACCTGGCATATTACAATTACGGCACCTTCGCGGAGAATCAGGATACCGTCTATCCATCTCATTTCGTATTCGAGCATTTTTCACTTTGCCCCCTCTTTTTAGCCAACCTTGACCTGCGAAATTCTAATAAAAAATCTGCTTCCTCCCAATAATCTAGATGTTGAAGCGGATAGAACTGACCGGAATACATATTTCTGTATGCCGCAAGACTGTAAACAAGATGGATATGGATTGTCGGATGAACATTAGATCTCAAACATGCAGCAAAGACGTGAGAACATGGAAAATGAAGTTCT
>JANZXP010000001.1:20235148-20248177 GCA_027576715.1 Erythroxylum flavicans
TAACTAATTAAAAAACTTTGAAAAAAAGGGGGGAAAGAGAGAAGGGAGGGAGGGAGGGAGATTTTAAAAATTTTTGAAATTTTTGCAAAAATGTCCCCCAATTTTTTAAAATTTTCAGTACCAGCTAGTATTTAACCGGTATTAGCCGGTACCGACCGATATTTATATCTAATACCTTAATTTAAATTTCGGTACTAATTTTAATCCAGTACGATACGTAGCGGCCAATACCGACATTCATAATAATGAGTAAGAATTTGGTGCGTGGTCATGACCTGTATAGTATCCCGTACGCTAAAGAGTACAATTCTTTGTCACGAAAGCTTCTGAATTACTATATAAAGTTGGAGACTTGTTCACCTCGCCGAGGTATGGTTTTTTGCTCAATTTGTGTCATTCTTGCCTCTTTATTGCTCGTTGAAAATGATTTCCATAATACTTGTGGATATTGGCTGAATCTGTTATACTATTAGTTTAGAATGTACCTTATGTGTGAATATAAGATATCAACTTTGACTAAATATTGAGCTTGCAACTACAGATTGACTTTTTATAAAGCCATGGCCTGAGCAGAAGTTTTTAGCATATTTCAGTTAGAGACCTTAATATAAATATAAGTTGCTAAAATAAAGGGGAGGGGAGGATTGAAACGTCAGTATAATTAGGAAGAAAGACACTTATAAGCAGGATTTTGAATTTCGGATCGTACTGGCCGATACCGAACAATACGTATTGTACCGGTTAGAGAACGGTACAAAATCATGATACTTACGTACAAAATGTAAATACCGGTCAGTACTAGCCTGTTTCGTCTAGTACCAGCCGGTATTTATAATACCGACCATATACCGGTCATTATGGAAAATTTTGAACAATATAAGGACTAAGTTGCAAAATTTTCAAAATTTTTCTAAATTTTCACTCCCACCTAATTTGTTATTTAGTTAGATTTTTATTGTTATTTTTTAATTTTATTTTTAAAATAAAATAAAATTTTAACTAATAATAATTATACATTAAATAAAAATTTAAAATAAATTATTTTATTTAAATTTATTTTAATCTTTTATATAATAATTACTAATAAAGTATTAATAAAAATATTTTATTTTTAAAAATAATTATTTATAAACTAATATTTATTATATTTTTTTAATTAGTAAATCAATTTTTTTGAAATATATATTTTAAAAAAATTTTTAAATTTAATTATATTTATTAATAATTATTAAATTATTTTATAAATTAAATTAAATCAAGATATTTATAATTTTAGTAATAATTAATTTTAATTAATTAAATATATAATATATTTAATTGATAGTAAATTAAATAATATATATTTTTGTTTCATGTTTCAATTTTACTTGGTTGTTTCCTTATCACGAACTCAGTTCGTTGTAAATTATAATAATTTGAAAGTTAAGGATATTTATTATTCTTTTTATTAGATGTATTGATGTAATTATTATTTATTATATAATGAAAATTGAAATTGTAATATTTTATATTGTTTTTAATTTTATATTTGTATGATAATAATTGTCTTTTTCATATAAATTGTGGTTATTATTTATATGTGAAATATCTGAAAATTAATTATTATTATTTCATATAAATTATGATTATTATTTATTATTTTAATTTTTAGAGATAAAGTTAAAAATTCAGGACTATTTTGCAATTTTTAAAAAAATTCAAAGACTATTTCATAAATTTAAAAAATTATCTGAAATAGTATTTAATATTGACTATTATCAATATAGTACCGTAGCAAAATCTAAATTAATATCAAATTCGGTATAGTATTCATAACTTTGATCTTGAGTCTTGTTTCTTTTACATGTAATGTGATATTTGGTTAATTTATTCGTAAATTTATTTATTTAAAAACGAAAAATAAAACACAAAGAGTTACGGCCTAGCCAGTGTGCAGGATTGCTAAATTCTAAGCCACGGACTCCTTAAACCCTCTCAACAACGGCTATAATTTTAGTTGGTATTAGCACACAAAACCCTAATCCCTCTTGTATGCCTCCCGCTAAATCAGAAACCCTAATTTGAAGCAATGGAGGATTACTTGGGATTTTGTAAAAGTGAGTGCGCATCCATACTGGCACACCTTAAGGGCCAAGAGAAGCACCTTACTCTTAAAAGAAGGTTAGTTTTCTTGTCTCTTCGCATTTTCAACTTGTTTTGTTCATCAGGTTTCGTTGTTAGAGATTCTGATATTCTTGAAGATCGAGCATGTGATATATGTATTTGGGTGTGCTCGATTTGAATTCATACGTTGCACCTTTTAAAGATGACGAGTTTTAGCTTTAGAACCCCTTCTAGTGACCGCTCTTGACCGAAGCTAAAGACATCACAGAAGACTTGTTGAATGAATTATATCAGCTGCTTATTTTAGTTGCTAATGTTTGATAAATTGGTTCAGGTGGTTGTTGGGACTTCCTTTGTCTAGATCCCAACAGGAGGAGCTTTTCAAGGACAAGTAAGTTGCATTAGGCATATACTTGATGGCAGTTATTTTGTTCTGATGATCATACTAATTGGGTTTCTTGTTGCCTCTATAGGTCCCTGCCCGAGTCTTTGCTTAGGGAAGATGATGTGAGTAAGTTGCTTTGACATATTGATTTTATAATCAGAGTTCGATGTTAATTGATTTCTGTGACGACTGTTGATGAACTAGAAAAGTATACTTGGAGAAGTTTCTACCATTTTGCATTATTTTCAGATATTTGAAATTTTATTTCCATTTTATTTTAACCGATATGTGTCAGGACATTCAAATGTCTTTCATTCATAGCTTTGTCTCATTTTAACCAGGTTTTAGGCCTTTATGGCTTTATAACTACTTGTAAACATTTTGACTCAGAAATAACAAATTGTTCTAAAAGTATGCAGTTCTTGTTTTTTTTTTTTTTCTTTCAACTGAAGCTCTCTAGGATTAGCCCTACCAGTTGATATTCATACTTTTAGTTTTTTTTTTCAGATATTCTGCGAGTCAGTAAAAGTTTATGTAGGTGACACTTTTGCTGCACGAGCTTTTGCAAGAAAAGATCACACTAATGAAGAGACCAAGCAGCTTTCTGACAGAACTAATATGAAAAGAATCATTTTTAGTTGCTTAAATACTTTGACCACTAAGGGCCTCTACCTTCTTGCTGTTTGTCTTACAAGAGGCTCAGTGAAATTTGAAAAAACTCGTAAAAAGTTGAAAATGGTTATAAGAGAATCTCTTCCAAGGGTCCTTCGGGATCAAAGTCGTGATTATGGCCACATAGAAATATCATCACTTCTATCTCAACTTCTCAACAATCCAAGGTATCTACGTGAGAATTGCTTTCTGACAGTTCAATCTGACAAAATTGCTGCTGTTAACATACTGGACGGATTAGAGGACTTGCCATCTGAAACTTTGCATGCTATGCGGAGGAAGCTGAGAGGTGTCCCAGCGAGCATTCCGCATATAAAGCAAACCAAACATAAATGGAGCCGAGAAAAGCTTATTCGAAAAGTGAGAAGAGCTAGTAAGAACTTTCTATCTGAACTTGGCAGGGGGGATGAGCTTCAAACACCCTTGGCCAAAGCACTTGCACTAGCAAGCTTATCACTAAAGCTAACTGAAGGATGGTCTAGATTCACTTTGACAGATTTTAATCAGTTCTCACCAAAAACAAAAATCATGCAGAATGAGATAGCAAAGGCCATATGGTTACTCAAGACAAAAGTTAGATTTCCAGAAGTTAAAACCTTGCAGCGTCTCTTAGACCCAAATGCCAATATCTCAAATGGAAAATTAAGGACGGCAATTAAAAAATTGCTAACTGAATATCTTTTTGAGATCAGTGACTTAGATGTTATTCCCGAGTGTCTGTTAGAAGCTCTTGCTATCATTAACAGGAGTTCTAGAAGTATGCCTAGAGTTTGCTTCTTGAAGGAGGAAATTGAAGAAGAGGTTGAATGCATACTACATGTAAGTGCTCAAACAAGACAGGTTGTTTGGGATTTGCTTCCTGGTAATGAGCTTGATGAAGATTATACTGATGCATATATGGAAGAACTGGGAGAAAGCGACGATGATGACCTTGATCATGACAACTATGCTGATGTTTCTGCTGCTACTGATCTTGATCATGTTGATCAGCAACTGAAACTCAGAAACTCACCAAGTACCTTGTCAAGTTCTTTTGACTGGAGTCACCGGGAAGAAGGTAGTGGAGAGAATTTTCCAGTAGAAGTGGAAACACCTATTTGTAATGGGGGGACCTTTGGTTCATCATGTCAAGAAGCAAGAAATCTTAATGGCACGTCTAATAGAGAAGTCAACCATTCTGTGGGAGTAAGCCAGGGCCAACATGAGACACTGGCAACCAATGGGAATGGGATGTTTATGCAACATTCTCGAGATGAAAGGTCAAATGGAAAAGATATCCATATTGATGTAACTGGACAGCGTGGCATAATAGATCCTGGAAACCTTCATGATTTACCTTCTCGCAATTCCTGTAAAAGTACACACAAGAACATATACCTTAGCATCCAAGATGTCTGTGATGACATGAGTATGATTTCCCACAACCTGATTGGTTATATAATGGATGGATTGGCAGAAGAAGAAAAGTTAAACTTAGATTCACGTGGTACTTCATATCTCAGAGGTGATTATTTTGCTCAAAAAAATGAAGGTATACTCTGCTTTTTCCATCTTCTCTCGGAACAATTTCATTGATAAACTTGTGCCCTCGCATCAAATGGAGATAACTTAAATTTAAATTTAAAGTGGCCTAGTAATATTTAGAGTCATTTCTTGAAATCAGACTATATTTTACTCTGTTATTTGCCTCACTCTAACTAGCCACTATACTAAGTTTTAAGTAATACTTTTCATAAATTATAAGACTAACAGTTATAAATATAAGACTATCAGTTATAAAAATGCTACATGTCTTAATTTCTGAAGAATTTGATAACGAGTTTAACCAATACAGTTACCTGATAAAAAGGTGGATTTTTGAAACCAGTCAGTTTTTCAATATTTGCACTAACTGAATAATTCAAGTACATAATAATCTGGCGGCGAATACATAGTTCATAGAATAGCATTATCTGAATTTAGAAATGTTCCTGAGTGCTGACTCCCTAATCTTGAATTGGATTTAGGTTTGAAATTTTGGGCAAAGGTGATATGCACGATTCAAGTATTTGCAGAGTGGTTAAAATGGAAACCAGACATAAATCCATTTTGTTGGTGATGTCAAAAAGAAAAACGTGACATTATTAATTTTAGCTGTATTTAACAAGTCAAGGAAAAGCTGCCATCTTGACATTTTCTGTTAAAATCTTTTGCATCTTGTACAGTTTAATCAATTGTGTCATTGGCATTGTTGACATCTTTGTTGACTTTCTTTGTTGTTTTCTATCTGCATTTGGGACATAAATAAAGAGCTATACACAGGATCTAAGTTAGTCGTAATTCAGCTTTATTCTATGTTGGAATCCTTAAACCGGTCTCAGACCTCCAGTTCTACCTCTTGATACATGACTTGCCCAGTAAATACTTGATTTATCTCGGTTTCCCAATCTTGAGATGTAATTAGTGAAGTTTTACATTGTAACTGCAGAGGCAAAGGAATTTTCTTCCAAGAGAAATGTGGATGTTACAGCTTTTCTTCTAGTTGTTCAAGAGCTGCTACCAAATTTTTCCAAGCGGTATGTTGTGTGCTGTGAATTAGTAAAGTTTTAAATTGTCGGAATTGTTGATATTTAAGGGTTTTGATCACTATTCTTGTCACTGCAGTGAGAAAGAAAAGCTAAAACAGCTGATGAACATGGATGATATTTGAGGCTTTCACGATAGTCTGCGAACGTACTGAGATAAAACAATTCTTTCTGTTTGGTAATCAGCCTTTGCGCCAACAGAGTATACTACATTTGAAGGCTTCACGGAAATGGGTGATTTTCACGTGAGGTGGACAAGATTGCTCAATTTTGACTCTCTTTTGTTTTGTTGTAGTCTTACGTCATCGCAAAATAGATGATGTCACCTTCATTCTTTTTATGAATATAAAAGGTTATTGATGAAGAAAGATGCAAGGTAAACAGTGTTCATGGAGTTATCAATATCAGTAGAATTTTGCATTCTTGCACGAATTAGCATGGATTTTACAATTTCGACATGCAAATTTGGCTCCTTCGAACAACAGTTACTTCACCTTTGGCAAAAATTTCGTTTGAAACCATAATATAGGCAATTATTTGTTTGCCTTTGATTCCATTGTCATCCTGAGTCAAACTGTAGTCTTAATTATTACATTTGTAATTGACATGCAAGCCACTGTAGTCTTAGGAATATTTGCCCCTAATCATTGCTACCGCTAAATGCTTGTTGGTCTACTCTACAGTATACAAATATATAAACTACAGTCATCTACTCTTACAGTTTGGCATCATCTCCCAATATCTTACATCCATCAGTTAAGAGCTTGCAGCCAAAAAGCAGCTGTTAGTGTCTGCACTGCCCATCGCAAAAGAAGTGTCGCAAACCAGGAACTTGACACTTTGTCTTCCAACATAATGCAGTATGTCAACACACTCTTTCAAGTCAGACTCACTAGCCAACATAACCCACTCCTCTTCCTTGTCTAGGTACCTGAGTTGGAATGTTCCATTTTGCAGCTTGAACCTCTTTGCAACCTCTTCATACAGTTGGAAGCAGCCTGCGGAAGTCTCAAACTTAAATCTTATAGTATCTTTTCCGTAAGTTGCTTTTACAGTAATTTTTGACCCACCTTCACCAAAGTTTACTTTTACTATTGAATGTTTCGTCTTCTCAAAGCTTGGGGAGCTTGGTGCGCTACCATGCATCAGTGAACCAGAGGCATTTGATGAACCAGTCACACTGGAACAAGTGGACTGGTTAGGTTCTACAATGTTATCACCACCCTTCAATTTGTTATCCATCTCGTCAACAACAGCCAAGGAGCTTGTGGTAGCAGACACAAATTGGGAGTCCGAACTCTCTGAATTCATAGTAAACCTGGTCTTATCCACATTATTTCCTTCCTTTGCGAAGGAATAGGTGGGGGAAATTGTACCAAGGCAAGCCCCGGTCTCAGAGCCAGGGCTAAGTTGATGGTACAATTCAGCATTTGCGGCAACCAACTTTGAATCTTCACTAACGTCATCAACCCCAGATACGTTAGACTTCCTCGATGCTTCCCCAGCTGTACCCACGCAACATTCATCCTCGACTTCAACTGTCAACTCATCACCACCGTCAAGAGATGGCTGAGTTATAGAACCTTCTTTCTGGATCACTGGTTCAAATCCTCTACTCACATGGTCAAACTTGAGTCCGCCTTCCATCCCCTGAACAGAGTCGAGCAGATTCTGTATTTTCTTTAAAGTGTGGTTCACTTTACTCATCTTGCGAGATGGCCACCTAGTGATGCCGTGTTGTCTGCATATCTTTGTCAATGTTGATGGGCAAACTATAAAGAAAGCAAGAAATTTCAAAGTTAGCTATTGTGTTAACTGGAGAAAATTATTGAATAAATAAAACAGTTGAGAATCATAAAATTTTAGCGGTTCTGGATTTCTTTAAACTTCAGTCAACAATAATGTCATGAAGTCGAACCGAACTTACCCCCAATGCTTTTGGCAGCATGCTTTAAACTTCCAGAAAAGTATTGCTGAAGAACACTTAAGCTAACATTTTTCTGTGCTGTGCTGCTCCTCTTCTCCGCAGGCCTTCTTCCATTCGCCACCTACAAGTGATATAAGAGTTTGATAGCTCAACTAAACAATCTTGGAGTTTCATATTACAAAATCAAATGAATCTAACTTTATTTTATGACCTATTTATAACCTTGGCCAAAGGGAAAACTCTATTGCATTACGCTAGTTGGATGACCTATCAACTGTAACCTAATGTCCTGAATGGAACAAAAGAAACATAAGAGGTATATCGAAGTCTTCAAATTTCCATTTATCTCAAAGACTGTCTTCCCCGTTTAAGTGCTTGCATGGCCCAAAGCCTAAGCGTGGCCAAAGCAATATTACCGAAATTACCACCTAAATTTTAACCAAAAAACCATGGTGCTGTACAATCAAAACTAGCTTGGGGAGACAAAAAAACATGCTTTTATAAGGGACAGGTATATCTCTTAGGGAGTATATTACCTGTTTGTGAGGACTTTTCGATTCCCTTCTGTCAATGGTTGAACCAGATGGATCGGGCTCCACCACCTCGTTTGAGATCAAGTTATTTTCAGATACTGTAGTTTGAGAGGTTCCCTTGGGTAGGGAACTTGGCAGGAGGCTTGCTCCTACTCCTAGCTTGCAAGTTCCTTCCCCAACCAATTCTGCATCTGAAACTGTTCTCAAGCTCTTACAGATTCTCTGCATGGTACCCGAGAGGTTGTTCAACAAGAGCTGCTGCTCTGTACTCCCTTTTACGTTAACAGGGAGAAAGAACTCCAGAATATAATCATCATCAGCAGTGTAAGTACTTCTTAACCTGATGGCAACTGCAGCATTCAACCCATACTTGCGTGCATGTTGCACTAGTGGATACTCTGTTATATCATATGACTTCACATCTGGGAAGAAAAATGGGTGATTTGACTGAACTGCTTTTCCCGCTGTACCTTGCCCTTCCTTAATATAACGCTCAGCACATGCATGAACAAATCCCTTCATCTCTTTGTTGTTTACATAACAAGCTGTAGCCTCAATGCATAGTACACATTTCCCATTAGAGTGTGACTCAGAATAATTGCGAGGAATCCACGTAAGAGCAAGTGGCAATCTATGTGCATGACAAACAGCTCGCAGGACATCCGATATTTCAGCTAAGGCAGCTCTTTGATTATTTGAGAGGCTCTGAAGAAAAGAAAATTGACCTTAAGAGTATGTTGGGACATCCTATAAAAATAGCATTAAAAGTTAAATCCATCCTATCTCCAACTCTTCTTAAAACTATTAATTTTTATGTTAGCCCGTAAGAAGGGATGGTAAGTTAGCAGGTCTTCATGGACTGATGAACTGACATTAAATAAGGCCTGAGGAAGAAGTCGAAAAGGCACAGCGCTCCTTAAATTCACCGCCTACAAACAGTCGAGATGACACAAATCAAAAACGATAGTAAGTACAAAGATAAACATCTTATTGCAAGTTCATGTACGGATTCTAGCTAGTTCAATATGACTACAACATATCGGCCATAGTTCTTGTGCACAAGTTTAATGAGATCATGAGAATCAATCTCACAAAAAGTGATCCAAAAGCTTCTCAGAATAACAGTCAGTTCTCACATAGCCGATAGCAATGAATACAAAATAGCAAATTCGGAGGAATACTCACGTCTTAAAAGTGTTTTAGACATTTTTCCTTTTTGCTATTATCATAAAGCTGGGCCTTGAACTCAAGACAACTACATTTCAGCTGCTAGATACCATTTGAAATAGCTTATGTGGATTGGGACACTTCTGAATGCGCCATGAAAGTATGATGCCCATCAAATAAATCAAACAACTTTTAAAAAACTATATGGTGCTCTATCAACGTGATGGGTTCAAACTTCTTGCAAGCCAAAAGTAAACGAAGGTGAGAATACAAAATGTAATGACCTAGATTATAAATGTAAGTCCAACAAATATAGCAAAAGGATAGAAACGTTATGTTTGCCATAAATTGAAGGGCAGCTTGTAAATCAGCAGTCTAGTACAACCCTTAAAAAGAAGCTTAGGTAATGATACTTCTTCCTAACCAAACGTTTAAAGGCATCTATGTAAGTTTACTTAATTTATATCAGAAACCAAGAAAGTAGAGATGGACAAATACATGTAACAGGAAAAGAAGGTACTTTGCAGAAATAAATGAGAAAAATATAACGAACCTGAAGTGCCTGGCAAATCTTTTCCATCTCAAAGTCAAAATCTTGCTTCTCCTTGAGTGTGACAATTTCTAAAACTGCACAGCAGGGGGACTCTGTAGGATCAAATACTGGCACAGCAATAGAACCCTTGATATTATGATCAACAGCATGCTTTACCCGTAAGTATTCAGACCTGCTATAGTAAATTACATTTGAAGTCCACTCCGGGACTTTAGAGATAAATACACGACCAGGGAGCCCAAAAGGGAAACCAGGCTTCATTTCAGCAGAGAATGTGAACGTTCTGGACACTTCACGGTATCCTGCCAAAATTTGGTCAAGCAGAAAGGGTTGTTCTGAGGTAGTTAAAAAATGCTGACTTCCAAGCCTTATTGGAACCCAAACTTGTACCAAAATTCCTCCTCCGGAAGAATCCTTCAACAAAGATAAAGCCATTAGCATCCTATCATTAAGTGATATTTGCAACGGCCTAGGAATCATACAACTTGTCCCGTAGAAGACGTTGCTTTGTTGATGAATTCCAGTACATCCTTTAGCAGATAAGTTATTAGTTTCAAGTAACATATTACCAAACTGGAGAGATGGATGGTGGCCCACCATTTTATCTCCAGGATTGCAACAAGTCTCAACAGTATTCAACATATCGCCAGCATTTGTAAAAGTAACAAAATTTTGCTTTCCAGAATTTTGTGGATCAAGAGATGCATATCGTGTTGATTGCAAAGAAGATGCTCCGTAGGAGCCAAATAGTTGGTCCATTGTTAATGTACTATCACAACACCCAGCATAAGAATCAAAACTAGTGAAGTCAGAAAAGTTATCGAATGGATCCCCTAATGTTGAATTCCTAGTAGCACTTTGTGGTGGCACTACAGCATTCATCTGTGCTTTTGATGCAGACCAAAAGCTCGTTCTCTGCTCTTTTAAAAAGGTATCTTCCATTTTGATATGAACAACCAAAACAAATTCGTAAAAGGTTAGATTACTATTTTAAGAAAAGATTCACTAAAATCAATCCCCTTCTCTCCTGTTAGTTCTCTTCTTCGGTACATCAAGAGCCCGGAAATCAACCTCCAAATTGATCAAGACGTCACTTTTCATGTTCATACCTTTCAATGAAACAATCAAGCTTCTGTTTTTCCCCTTTCCTTCCTTGAAAAAGTCACTTCCTTGACTCACATGTATACTGTACACAGCAACCCGCTTACTATAAATAGTAAAAATGAACCTTTGACACTGGTCTAAAATTGAAGGGCTCCAAAAAGTTGCAGTACCCAAAGCTGCCGCAAGTCATTGCATCAAACGTCCACATCTTTATATCAAGAACAACTCATAAAACATCACGTCCCGGTTGTCCTTTTTCCCAAAACCCTCAACACGTGTACTTGCAACTACACATATCTACATATACAAACACATAAAACTCAACGAAATCATCCGGGTGACTCCAAGAAACGGGGGAAAAAAAGATAAAGAAAAATAGTAGTCGAAATTCAGCTTAAATGAACAAGAAATGAAATCGAGGGCAAAATTCAACGTTCCGAAATCAAAATCCCTACCTTAGACACCTACTAGCATTAGAATTTAGTCAAGCATATATTCAAATATCCATACAGGAACAGAAATGTTAATTGAATAAGAAGACCAAGCACAGAGGTTAAATTCCTAAATGCGACAAACACCACGTCACGTCCTATGTTCCAGTGAACAAATCCTACTTGTTTCATTTAATACCCCTCTATCTACTCAAAACTTGGGGGAGTGAGAGTGTATGTGTATGTCAGCTTTGGATGATCGAAATAGAAATAGAAATAGATTCGGGAATAGAACAGTGATTCTTTAGATATATAATATAGATGATGAATGAAATACGTATTATTTAGGGGATGCTTGATTCCTGGATTTGAAAAATATCAATAGTATGAGAAAAAAAATATAGGTTAGTTATATACTATTATTATATGAATAGTATTTTGATATTTGAGTTTTTAGGATTACTCCATATCTCTCAAATATGTGATGAATGAAAGTCATTCCTTTCTTTTTTTAGTAAAATAATAATATAATTAATTAAGACATATTAAATATAATTAATTAAAATTAAATGTATTTTAAATATAATTAATTATAATATATTAAATATAATTAATTATAATATATTAAAATTTGATATAAAATGATAACAATTTTTTAGCAAAATAATATAATTAATTGGACTACATTAAAATTAAATATAATTAATTATAATATATTAAATTTTGATAAAAAAAATTTAAAGAATTTTTATTTTCCCTTTTCAACAAAACAATATAATTAATCAAATATCATTAATTAGAATATATTATAATTAATTATAATATATCAAAATTTTAATTAATTTTATTTTTAGCAAAACAATATAATTAATTAGAATATATTAAATTTTTATATAAAAATTTAACTAATTTTTTTCCTTTCTTAGCAAAACAATATAATTAATTAAATATCATTTATTAGAATATATTAAAATTAAATATAATTAATTAAAATACATTAAATTTTGATATAAAACAATTTTTTATTTTTTCCTTTTTTAGTAAAACAATAAAATTAATTCAATATAATTAATTAGAATATATTAATATTAAATATAATTAATTAGAATATATTAAATTTTGATGTAAAACAAATTTTTAACAAATTTTTATTTCTCAAAATTTTCAACAAACCAACCACCAACAATAGTAACAGTAATCATTTATTCGTTCTAACCAACCATCATAATTATAATGATTATATTCATTCTCATTCCTACTATCATTATTAAATGTGAACTAACCGCCCCCTAGTTGGGTTTATTCCTAAGAATTTCTAATAATGATGAATGATAATGTTTGATTTGAAAACATAAAATTAGAATTACAAAATAATAACTAACAAAAAGATCAAAATATCCAAGTAGTCCCTACTAACTACATCATTATTATCATCATCATTATTATTGTTGTTGTTGTTGTTATTGTTATTATTAATTTCCTCCTCCTCCTCCTCCTCCTCCTCCTCCTTCTTCTTCTTCTTCTTCTTCTTCTTCTTCTTATTGTTATTATTATTATTATTATTATTATTATTATTATTATTATTATAGA